>CAXAMN010007102.1:55886-79242 GCA_963970005.1 Durusdinium trenchii
CTTGCTTGCTTGCTTGCTTGCTTGCTTGCTTGCTTGCTTGCTTGCTTTGCGTGCTTGCGTGTTTGCGTGCTTGCGTGCTTGCGTGCTTGCGTGCTTGCGTGCTTGCGTGCTTGCGTGCTTGCGTGCTTTGCGTGCTTTGCGTGCTTTGCGTGCTTTGCGTGCTTGCTTGCTTGCTTGCTTGCTTGCTTGCTTGGCTGCTTGGTGGTTTCTTGGTGGTTCCTTGGTTGCTTGGTGGTTGCTTGGTTTGCTTTGGGTGGGTTGAATGGTTGGTGGGTTGCTTGCTTGCTTGCTTGCTTGGTTGGTTGGTTGGTTGGTTGGTTGGTTGGTTGGTTGGTGGTTGGCAAACCAAATAAAGACGTGTAGGCAGTTGTCGATGGGTGTGTGCAAAAAAGATCTGCGACAACCTAACTTCCCACCTGTGTGACCAGCGACTTCGTCGGACAGTGTCGTGTGACCAGTCCTGTTTGGACAATGACGTGTGACCATTCTCCCCTGTGATCAGTCCAGTGCACCCAACCAACCGCCCACGACTTACCACACAAGTATCACACACAACGAGTTTTCTCGCCTTTCTCGATCATTCTTTTCGTTCGTGTTTCTCTCTTTTCCTTGGGGTTAAGAAAACATGTTTCAAGTCGAAAAAAAACCTTGCAATTCATCTCTTTTTGAGGTTTAAAACAAAACTTGGCAAATCAAGCAGAGCCGTTTTGGGGTTGAAAAAACTGTTGGGCGCTCTCGCAAGGTTTTTTTCGAGCTTGAGGTTGAAAAGAAACCTTATTGGAGTTGAAAAAACACTCGAGGTAGGAAAAACAATTTTTGTGTCGAAAAATCACCCAGCCCGCAAAAGGATAGCACGATTTTTTCCCTCGGGGCGTGCTTTGAGATCAGGCCTCGCATCGCTAAAATCCAAACATGAAGTCGAGTAAGAGCGATACAGAAAGATCTCTACAGGAAACCATACAAGAGAAAACGCAAAAACATGCAACTGGGACACAAATGCTGACTTACGCCCGGCCCTCAGATGAGGAAGAATTCCAGGTAGTGTTGCTTCAAAGTTGTTCACAGTCAAGTCCGTAAGAAACAAGTCATGTTCCTTTTCTAGACACTGCCGGTGTGGATGTTGTTTCTTGCAGCTACATTGCCAGAAAGAGACGTAAAGGATAGGACGAAGACGAGCCAGTTGCAGATCAACTGACCAGGAAGCACTCATCTGAACAATGAAACCGACCTCCATCACTACTACCATGTTGGTCGCGAGTGCCACAAATTGCAATGCGTTTGAAGTTCCTTGCAAGGAGTCCGCCTTGCGATTTACGCCTTTCGCCCTGTGGGTGACATATCATGCGCTTAACGGAGGCAGAGCTCTGGAATGGAGGGCTCGGAGGTTCACATACCTAGTGGCAGATGGAAGCAAGACACCTTGGTGCTGTAGCCTCACCACTTTTGTCACACGTCACAGAGAACCGAAAAAACAAATCAAGTTGCAAACAATGTTCTGCATGGATCTTGGATGGGGCTGTGGGTGGTGCGAAATGTAGCAACATTCTTTCATGGAAGGCCGATTCTACTTTCAGAGAATTTTGTCATGACACCTTGTGCGCAGCTCAAGCCCCACGCATTTGCACTGCTTGGCAAGCGAGGTGGCTGCCCGAATGGATTGTTCACCCCGTCTTCGACATTTCGCTCGGACACAAGCTGACATCATCAAGTCAGCAGGAAGGGCGCGCGAGAACTGTGAAATCGGACGGTCTGGGATAGGAGAGAGATATTTGTGGAGACGCTTGCGCACACTCCAATCGGAAGTTTATTGATTTGTTTGGTTTGTGTTTTGAAAGTGAAGGAACCTGACTGTAACACTGGCATGAGTGAGTGAGTGAGTGAGGGAGGGAGGGAGGGAGGGAGGGGAGGGAATAAGCGGGTGAGTGAGGGAGTGAGTGAGGGGGGGCAAAAGCGGCATGAAGAGGTATCATAGCGGAGGAGTGCGGGCGTGGGATTGATCGTAAGTGATTGAGTGAGTGAGACAAAGTGAGGTGAGGTGAGGTGGGGTGAGGTCAGGTGAAGTGAAGTGAAATGATGTGATGAGCGGGGGGGAGGAGGAGCGGGCGGGAGGAGGAAGGTAGCGCAGAAAAGACAAGAACCCTGCACAAAGATGTGGGAATAAGTTTTGTTTGAAAACATTGGTGTAGGCGCCATAATGGATGCAAAGTAACCGGTTCGATAGCCTAACGGTTGATGGGATATTGAAAGTCGCTTTAATAGCTGAATGGGGTTTGACACTTGTCAACCACACAGCAGTCGACAGCAGACATGACATGCGGAAAACAATCCGTGGAACCCCAGATCGCAAATTTTGCACAAAGGATGCTTGAAATTTGAAAACTTGATTGGGCTGATTGCCTTGCGCGGTTGTGATATTGCGCGGCCTGTGAGGAAATATGCGCAGAGCAAAAAGTGCAATGCACAAAACCCGCACTTGGGGTCATAATTTCCCGTGTCAAAGCAATGCCATTGAAGGTGAACCCCACTCTTGCATTCACCATGCCACGCATCTGCAGAAAACCATGTTTCCGGGATCATGCATCAGGATTTTTCGCAAGAAAAACATGCTCTTGTGATCAAAGTTCGGTTTGCAATTATGTGATATTTGCGGACATGCGGTGCTCGAAACCCAGAACTCATGCAATGTTCATGCACGATTTGATGCACGTGATCAAGTGTCAGAAGCAACACTTGGTTCATACCATTCATGCTTGTTGATATCAACCAAACAGGCTGCAAGAAATCTCGTATTTGGCCAGCCATGCCTTGGTGGTCTTCGACTCCTGCACCTGCACCAGGAGGGGCGTGATGATCAAAGGACGTTTTTCATTGTTTCCCAATGACTCAACTTGGATGACCGAATCTATACATGTATAATATATGCTTGTATCACATGACAGGAGCCAGTTGCATCAAGAAATCTCGGTTCAAACCAGCCGGCGCATGAGTTTTTGGCCATACGCTTTGGAACTCACTCGTGAGTTGCGCTGGCTGTGGCCTTCAGGTTCCTGCACCGGCTTAGGTCTTTCCTCGGTGGTGTTGGTTGGGATCCTGTGCTGTGGAGCAGGACTGTGCCTAGGCATTGGCCTCACCTTGCTGGTGGACTCTAATACCTGCAGGCGAGTTGTTCAGCACGCTGTTTGGGCCTTGGTATCCAACACTGCACCTCTCCAAGCTCCCAACGCCGGGCAAGCTCTTAGGCGGCGGCTGGGTGAGTACAGAAACAGTGCATGAACAATCCCCCTGACGTGGAGGAGTTGTCTCTACAACTTGGGGACCTCACTATTCACATCAGCCGATCCCCTGACCGACGCACAGCTCCCCAGACTGAAGAGAGAGACCCTGCAACAGCTAGCCTCTCCTCGTTCAGCGTGGTTTCAGAGTCCCCCTCACAGGATCCCCTCCGGGGGTGCCCAGGCACCTTCGATCGGTGCTCAGCAGGGCTATCAGAGAGACACCTTCACCCGGGACGACAGTGCTGGTGAACCCTGGTCTTGGGAGTGGGAAACAGCCCTACTTGCTGCACGGACTCCTGCCGAGTTCGAACGACTGGATCTGGGGCCGGTGCGAGCCTTGGTCTCGAGGCTGAGGGCGTGCGCCGGAGGCTGGACTCCGTTGGCGCGACTGGGTCGGGCTTTGCGTGCGGGTCTCATCGCACGTTCCAAGATCGAAGACAGGCCAGCCATCTACGACCTGGGCCCAGACATTCCGCTGGACAACAGGTTCTACATCATTGCTCGGGCATTCCGGGCGACCGGCTGGCTGGACGGATCACTATTCCACCTTCCTCGACGAAGTTCGGGGACCTCATTCACGGTTCCACCGTGACGTGGTGTGCCATTCATTTGCATCCAAGACAGAAGCGGAGGCCTATTGCATTGGTGCCGGGATATCATGGCCCGGACCTCTGCAGCGCAGGCAATGACAGCCGATGGAGTGCGGGCCTTGTACTAGGCCCGCGAGCCCCGGTCGGGGCTGCCTTCACTGTTCCTGCGCGTCCCAGAAGACGGAGATTCAGCTGCCTTGAGAGTGACTGCATTTCTGATCAAGCTACGAGCTGGAGGGTTTATGGTGGCCATCCCCGACTGCGAGGAAGCTGTACATTTGTTGCAAAGCCAAGAGCTGGGGGATGGGTCGGAGGCCGTTGCTTTGTTCCCACCCACCGTGCTTATGGAAACAACTCGAGGCAGGGTGCTAGGCGAAGGGCAGGCCCTCCTGGCCGACATCGCCTGGGAGTTGGTGCATCTCTTCAGTCGTGCAAACCCTCTTCGTTCATCAACGCTGCCAGAAGTTGTGCGCTTTTCCTGCGATGGTCAAGCAGCTCGTCCTCAAAGAGCCAGTGTGGAAGCCGCGGCCGAGCAGTGGATCCACGAAGCCATGGACGAGGACACTGCAGCGGACTATGTGACAGTCCAAGGAGAGGATGGTGGCAGAGAGCCGGAATTGATGCTGGATGGAGATGTAGTAGAGGACCTACAACAAAGGGTCCGAGATCTGGAAAACATGCTGGCTCAGCAGTCGCGGACTCCCCTATACGAACTCTTCAAGAGAGTAGCCGACAGAAGGTGCTCGCGCTGGAATGGTCGCCTACCAGAGAATGAAGGGGGTGAAGGAGGAGGTCAAGAAGACTGCACCCCGGAGGAGCAGGAGGAGGATCCAACCAAGAGAAAACGGTTGGTGCTGATGCTTCCGCCCAAAATCCTCATCCGCTTGGGACTAGTGAAGGAGGGGGAAATGTGGCTGGTTGAACGAGCTCTCTATGGCCTACGACGAGAATCTCCCAAACTCTGGGGAGACTACAGGGACATTGAGATCAGCCAAATGTCCTTCCAGGCGAATCACATCACCTACGAGTACCAGCAGAGTTTTGCAGAAGAAAACCTGTGGCTGGCGCGACGAAAAGACTCCGAAGATGGGGATCGAGTGGAGGGACTTGCTTTGGTGTACGTGGACGATGTGATGTTGTTTGGCACTAGGGAAACTGTGGAAGGTGGGCTACAGAGTTTTAGAAAAACGTGAGAGACTTCCGAGCCTATACGTGGGTGGGAGAAGCAGAACCTGTTCGGTATTATATTGAGGAATGGAATTGAGCGAGCAAGGAGACTTCTTTGCCAATCAATGTTCCTACTTGAGGGAAGTGGTTCGGAGACATGGCATGGAAGACCTTTGCAGTGCCCAACTCATGAAAGAAGCTCAGGAGCCTGAAGACGAGCTGGATCGGACACCACGCCAGGTACGAGAAGCACAGCAGCTCGGTGGAGAACTCCTGTGGCTGGCTACGAAGACCAGGCCAGACATTGCCTATGTGGTCAGCAGGATTTGCTCAGCTACGAGCCGTGCGCCGAAGTGGGCGATTCAGACATCATCAGGCACTTGAATGCCACCCAGGGACTTGGCTTGTGGTATAGAAGGAATGCCAATTTCATCCTGGAGTCAGTCAGCGATTGGGTGGAGCGCCAGTGGCATGGAAGAGTTGCAAACAGCCTTCCTGCACTGTCGACAGCAGAAGCCGAGTTGATCGAAGTCATTGAAGCGGTGATCGTCGGTGACAGAATCGCGCGCCTGGTCGATGAAATGGTGAGAGATGTTCCAAAGTTCCTCAAGTGCGACAACACCGCAGCAGTGTCGATAGCAAGCTGCGCAACAGGAGCTTGGCGCACAAGGCGCTTGAAGGTGCGAGCTGCTCACCTGAAATGGAGGCTCGGGTCAATGGGACCTGAAGTACCAACCAGGACGAGAACTGATTGCGGACATTGGCACCAAGGCCTTGCCAGTGGCTAGAGTCAACGATCTGAGGCAGAGGATGGGAATGTAATTGGCAGCCCGACTCAGTTGACGAAGTCCATGAGGAAGACAAGGGTGTCGTCGCTCCATGAAGTTGGTGGCGAAGTACCACTTAGAGAAAGCCATGAAGATCGTTGTGGTACTCTCTGCGCTCCAGGAAGTCCAGGGAGCGATGGCTGAGCTTGATGAGAATGTGGAGGGTGACCACGTGCTGTACCTTCTCAGCGTCATGATGATGTTGCTGGGAATGGCGCTCGATCATGAAGGTCCTTCAAAAGTGTCGCAGCCGATGGAAGCCAGGAAACGATGAGGACCCCGCCATGATGAGATCGATGAGGTTGCAGTCGGCTGGAGCTTCATCGTCATCGAGGCCAACGGCACTGGGGGAAGAAGTCACATCATCCTCGCCGAGACCTACGGCGCTGGGGGGTCATCCGACTTCAGCACTGTTGAGGCCTACGAACAGGTCTGAGGGTCCCGTGGTGACGCCGTCGCAAGGCCCAAGAATGAGAGGAAGCTCCACCGCGTCTCGAGAAGAAGTTCGAGGTGGAGAACTAGAGCAGGCAGAACCCCAAGAAGAACTTCCGAATCGAGCTGATGGACACCATGTGATCACGCTCACGGGGCGAAGGAGGCGATTCAGGTCAGAGCCAATCTGGGAGGCTTGGTTCGCAGAGAGTGGACAGTGCTTCCATCGACGAGAGGACTGCAGAGGCTTGCGAAATGCAAATTGCAAGCAGGCGAAGAGCATCTGCGGAGTGTGCCAGAGGGCAACGCAGCAGCAGAGGCCATATGGCCGAACCACCTACTTGTATGAAGACCAGCTGATGAACCTCCACACGGATTCTCGCTGCGAAGCAGTGACGGGGGTCATGATGGAAATCCGCCAATGCAAAGTGTGCGGTGTGTGAAGCGGTTTGGGCCTACGGCTCATCTCAGAAGCTGTCTGATAGACGAAAAAAAAACCTATCAGACAGGGAGGAGTGCGAGTCCGGAAAGGGATGAAACGCACGAAACGAGAAGTGTACACTCGACAGCCGCTTTTAAGCTCAAAAATAAGGGCGCTTGACTTGCAGAAACAATACAACAGTTTAAAAATTGAATGTTCTGTTTGTAAATGTTTAGTTGGTAAATATACAATTAAAAGACATGAAGAGAGTCAAAAACATCAACTAAAACTGAAAGGTCAAGAACAAACAAAACAACACCAGCAAACAATAGACTATCTAAATGCTAATTTTCCATCCTACCAAGAATACTAACAAACATCTTAACAAAGAACACATTTGAAGTGGTGCACATCTGGTTAAAGACATAAAAGGTAGGTTCCGGGGGGGGGTCTAGCATTAATTATTTGTATTCTTGCCCATGGCCGCCAAATTTCATTTGGACTATTTAGACAATGCTGCGCACAATTTGTCTCATGAACTTTAGCTGTGTTTGGCGCAAGAGGACCCACATCGGTGCAGGCAGAAGTGGTGGCTGCACCTTGGCATGTTTTTGCATGACATTTTTGCTGTGTCAACGCATGCTTGATACTGTCATGAACATGGCAAACATTGCTTGCTTTATGGGTTGAATCATGCTTTCAAGTTGAAACGATACAAATTGCTAAGGTTTTGCCATCACCGCCTGAGGAGGTTTGTTTGACGTTTTTGTTAGTATGAAGGGTTTCAAGAGTGGTCATTGGTGTTTGCTGCTAAAGCAACGAGAACTTGAGACTGCCTACAACGCGATTCTGTTAGGCGCGGCCGCCACCACCTCCACCAGGCCCCACACCTCCGCGAATACCCGAAAGGCGGGCGCAAAATAAGTGGACAGGCGTGGTGATAGGCAAGTCGCAAACCTTCAATTGGCGGCCACAGGTTTTCAGTGCTGGGCAATCTTAGTGTTGCTGAGCTGCAACAGCGTCAGGTGGGACCAGTCTGGAAAGACATCACATCTATTGAATGTGATTTGCTTTCTAAAAACGATCGAGAAATGGCATTATCAACTGCCCTTCCATCAAGTTTGCCCGTGGCCCCCCATCTGCGGGAACATGCACTTGATACCTAGTCAAATCAGCAGAGTTTTGACAAAACTTTTGCACTCTAGCCTGTTAAGACTTTAAACATTAAACAATTACAATACAATGCAGGATTTTATTCCTTGAGGCGAATGGATCTGCGGTCGATGATCTTATTTTGGAAGAATCGGCTGTTTGAGTCCCAGGATGAGCCAAGGGGCTGTTGGTGCTTTGAAATCAAGTCATGCACCATAGCAGCTATGGTAGTTTCTCGTTGCGGACCAGGGTGCCTGTTGTAAAGGCAGCCAATTTGAGCAATCAGTTTCATAGCTTGCTTGGAAGTGGCCTGTGCTTGAGTGGTGAATGCTGTTTTCCTTCTTCAACCAGAGTGCGGTGTAAAGACCGCCAATGTGACAAGCGTGAGAGTATGGCCGCTTGAAGCTTGTGCAAGGACAAAGCAAAGTGAAAGATGTGGTGGTACAGGATACATCAGGACACATATAGTGACCTGCTTAAAGATAGAATATTTCTCATTGGTTTTTTTTCGAATGAAAAAATATTTTTCTTTACATCCGCCAAGGGATAGAATATTTTTTTTAGAATATTCCCAAATGATATGCTATCCCCTTCCGGACTATTCTATCTCTTTCCGCGATAAGCAACGCGTGCAAGAAAGAGTTTCTCATATGTGCAGCAAGCCCGGCCCAAGACAGTTCATGCAAATAGGGAGCATGAGCCCGACTGTGGCCATACTTGCTGCACAAGATCACTATGAGACCTGCGGGTATCCAAGTGATGAGAGGGGACTCCAAAGAGCTATGAGCTTGGCTGCAGTACCGGCAAAGTCTATTGAGCGATGCGTCAAAGCAAGGTTGGAGCAGCTTTGTCGGGAAGATTCGGAGGAAGCACGGGGGAATGTACAATCAGGGTAAGAGAATGATCTAGTAGGTTTCAGTCGCGTATGTAGACCCCGATGTTCCAACAAATCCAAATAGAGACCTCTATCATTCTCTATCTGTACGGGGGATATGCCCTGACCTTGGGAGGACAGCCGCATGGCAACTGCAAAGGTTCTTCAGGCATGGAATGTGCTCAAGGGCAGCGAGCGATTTCAGTACGATGCGGAGTTCATGAAGCGGGCAGCTGAGGAGCTGGTTGAGTAAAGCAAGGGGGTGGAATGCAGATTTTCAGAAATATTCTATCTTTCAGCAGGTCACTATATATAGAATACATGGAGGGAGGGAGGGAGGGAGGGAGACGGAGAGACTCAGATGCATCATAGAAAAAACAGCAGGCTGGCATCAAACTACGAGCTCAAGAGGAGGCACGTGCTCGCCGTGCAGGAGGTGCTGGTGAAGAGCGACCACCAAGTCCTCCCCCTTTGCCACCACCGGCAGAGGAGCCTCCAAATGATGAACCTACCTCTACGGAAGTACCTCATGTGGAGGTGAGCAGCCGCATGAAAGTTCACAAGACTGTAGTCACAGTCAGCATTGACAAAGCCTCGCGTAGATTCCTCGTAAGCACCTACGGGAACTCCCAGTTCGCCATGGTGGCAGCGAGTTTCTATGAGCGATCCGTGGACAAAGTGCTGAAGGATTTTGATGCGGTAGGAAGGAAACCAGAAAGGAGGCACGAGCTCTTGGTTCAGTGCGGCTGGCCACCTGAGAAAGATTCCAAGAGAAACATCGCCAACCAGCGCCGTTTCATTTTGGAGCAAATGTCCACAGGCAAAGTAGACTGGCTGGAGCAGGACCTGATGTCCCAATTGCTGGGTACAATGCTTCCTCAGGTGCAGCATGGTCAAAACCCCCAGAACTCCATATACAGACCCTACAACCAGGGGCAGCAAAACTGAGGGTTACTCAATGAAACTTGGGTTATGTATCTATCTTTTGCACACAGGAACTGATTAGGAATACTCCGGGCTGGAGATTATATAAATATATATATATATATCGGGGGCCCACCTCACACAAACTATGCCCTCCATCTAGATGTGTGCCCTTTCAGGTAAAGGCCACGATGACAAGCGGCCCCTTTGGCTTTGCAGTCTCCTGGCAAGGGGAAAACCACCAGATGACCAAGCACGTCAAGTCTTTCCAAGCTGGGATATCTTGGCTCCGAGAGATGGAACAGTCCAAGAAGGAGATTTCCTTTTTGAAAAAGACTTCAGATTTAAGAGATAGAATATTTTGTAAGGAAAATGCTGTGTGGACTCCAAGATGTCTGAAAATTTAGGAGTTTAAAGAAGTTTTGTGAACAGGTAGTGAATTTAAAGGAAATTTGAGAAGAATTTGACCACCAAACCATCTAAAAACTAGATAGCCTTCTACAATTTTCTGGTCTCCCCCTGGCTCTGCTTCTGTTCCCTTAACAGGGAGACCAGGGGTGACCAGCGGGGTCTGCAAGATATGTGTATGTGTATATATATATATCATATACAGTATGTGCATTATATGTGCCGCGGAGGATGGCTCGCTGAGCAAAAGCATGGCCAATTTGAACCTTCACTCCAAGGAGGTCTTGGCGAAGGAAAAGGCCATTGCTACCATGGCTAAGCGTACTTCTGACGACTTGCAGGATTTGGCACAAACAGGGACAAAGAATGCTCTTTCAGACAACCTTGAGCATGCCAAAGACTTGACGGCGTCTGTTCTTTGTGGTCCTACTTTATCAAGCTCCTCCCTGCCGGCAAGCTGCTTCAGACTATACCGTGGCATGTTGCGGAGATTTGAAAGCATCGTCAGTGGGAAGCAAGCTGGCCTGGAAACTCATGGAGTTGGAAGAAAAATCGCTCTCCTTGGGGGCACATCAAGCAGTATCATTGAGGCTGTCATTATTCATGGCTCAATTTCCGAATCGCTTGACCATCCTGAGTTGGCTGAACGCTGGAAAAGCTCTTGCTTTATACCTGTGGGTTTGGTGATTTGGGAAGCTGAGAATGCTGATGAGTCCGAGCAGCCAAGTATGTACAAGGACCTGCTGATCGAGCTCAAATCCCCGAATCCGGTGCTGCTCTTGATGGTGTTTGGGAAGGCTTTGAAACAAAAATCATGGGAGCTGGCCTTTCCAAGCTCAGGATCTTCTACAGACCTACCAGAGTTTCGCGAGGTCCATGTGAACACCGATGGTGAAAACCGGAGGAAAAACGAGAAATATGTGGTATGCGACATTCTCAACCTTGGGGTGACCCTCTGTGATCAGGCTAGCACTATGATTCAGGCTGCAATTTGCCAGCAGGTGAAGACTTCTTTGGAAGCGTCTGCTGAAAAAGCTCGGATGGACAATGACAAGAAACAGACCTACTTCTTGTACAAGGTGCCGGCCGATGGGCTTTGCTTCTGGCATTGCATTTGTGCTGGAAAAGATCCAGGGAATTGGTGTTCTATACCACGGAAAAGCTCTGCTTATGCCCAGCACCCCTCCAATGTGAAACTGGAAGAAGCCCGAGCAAAAGCACTGTTCCGCTCAGTAGTTGATTTGTCTCGGCACTGCGGTGATGAGACTTATGCAAAGGCGGCAGATCTGAAAGAAAGATCTGGTGTGGTAGACGTGTCCGATGTGCCCTGGATTTGCAAATTGCTTGGTGTCAAGATTCGAGTTACTCTCCAACCCGAGGCCGGGGGTGCACAAAACGTGTTTTTGTCATTATACAGCCCCATTCCTTTCTCTGCAAATATCATATTTCTACAAGCCTCTTTTTAATATATTTATAATTTATATATATATAAACGCTATATGTGTTTATACTCTTTATGTATATATATGTATATCTATTGTATCTATATATATATACAAATCAGCAGCCTAAGAGCAAGTGCAAAAACAGGTGCAAGAAGCTCTTGGCAACGATAATATTCCAAGAGATTGCAACTATGGAGATGGAGATGTACGCTTTCACCTCTACTACCAGTGGCAAATGAGCAGCGAAGATCCAACTCACTCCTTTGGTCACTGGAACTTTCTTTTGCCACACGAGGTAGGCAATGATGGAAGGAGACCCAAACTTCTATTGTCTCAGCAAGCACCGCCGGGGCCGACGAGCCTGAACTACACAAACCCACAACTGCTGCATGTGCATGAACAAACCCAACAAAAACATCATGAGCAAGTCCAGCAAAAACTGGAAGATTTGCCGCTGGTAGTCTGCATTCCCCGCCAGGGTGTGAAACAAACACCCTCAGCGGCAAAAGCAACCACAACCGTACAACAAAGCATCGAGCCAGCACTATTCAAAGAGCCCTCCCAGCAGGTACATCAAGATCATCAAGCAAAACACGAAGCAACACCTGCAGAGCCAACAGAAACAATGCAGCAAGGCAGCGGCATGGAGGAAGCATCCTCCCAGCAGGTACCTGAAGCAAACACCAAAGCAGCACCTGCAGAGCCAACAGAAACAATGCAGCAAGGCAGCAGCATGGAAGAAGCACCCTCCCAGCAGGTACCTCAAGCAAAACACGAAGCAACACCTGCAGAGCCAACAGAAGCACTTCAGCAAGGCAGCGGCATGGAGGAAGCATCCTCTCAGCAGGTACCTGAAGCAAACACCAAAGCAACACCTGCAGAGCCAACAGAAGCACTTCAGCAAGGCAGCGGCATGGAGGAAGCATCCTCCCAGCAGGTACCTCAAGCAAACACCAAAGCAACACCTGCAGAGCCAACAGAAGCACTTCAGCAAGGCAGTGGCATGGAGGAAGCATCCTCCCAGCAAGTACCTCAAGCAAAACACGAAGCAACACCTGCAGAGCCAACAGAAGAAATTCAGCAAGGCAGTGGCATGGAGGAAGCATCCTCCCAGCAGGTACCTCAAGCAAACACCAAAGCAACACCTGCAGAGCCAACAGAAGCACTTCAGCAAGGCAGTGGCATGGAGGAAGCATCCTCTCAGCAGGTACCTCAAGCAAAACACGAAGCAACACCTGCAGAGCCAACAGAAGCACTTCAGCAAGGCAGCATAGCAGAAGCATCCTCCCTGCCTGAAGGGGATAAACAAAGGTTTTTGGGAGCATTGCAAAGGCATAAGGTCAAAATGAAGGATGGCAAGTTCTTGGGGCTTCTTGTTCAGCAGAAGTATGCTGAAAGATTCACTCGCTCTTTGGAATCACGGAAATGCTTTGAGATAAGGAGCACGCCGCTGAAATTTCTCAGCCAGGGAGATGCAGTTGTATTGCTTAGCACAAGCAAGGGCAAGCGCGAGGGCATTGCAATCCTACAGTTTCAGGCATGTCTAAAGATTCCGTACTCGCACTTTGCAAAGTATGAAAGCCTCCATCAAATCACTGCCGAAGAGTTGAATCAAGTCAAAGGTTCATGGAAACATCAAGACCACTGCTTTGCATGGCACTTTGAGTTGCTGCAGACGATTTGCCCACCTTTGTCTATCCCAATCAACCATGGACCAGAAATTTGGATATGGTTAGAGCCAAAGAGCCTATCATACGCTCCATCATTGGTGGAAGAATCACCAAGAGTGCAGTCAAGTATCCCTGAAGCGACCCTCAAAAAAGAGTCATCAGCGTCCTTGGGTGAGGTGGACTCCTATCCTCAAACCTCCGCACCATCAGGTGAAGATTCAGCTCCTTCGAATGCTATGGTGGTTCGACTTCCAAGCTCGTTGCTGGGCCCTCTTTTGAAGCAACCGCCTCCAGAGAGTGTCGACCTGATGGTTTCCTACAGTGCCAGAGTGGGAAAGCCCGTTTGTATTGCTGAGAGTGGCCGCGCCAGTGCCCAAGCTCCGAACAAGGTGCTTGTCAGAGGAACGGTATCTTACTGCAGGTTGGTGGTGAATTTTGCTTCATTGGCTGCAAGCAAGGCATTCAAGAGTGGCACAGCTGAACAAAAAGCAGCATGGAAAGAACGCATTCAACAAAAGAAAAAGCTTTATGAGTGGTCTCTCTCGTCATTCGAATCGCTTCCTCAAGCATGCCCGCTTGCAGGCCGGGGCAGAGCAAAACATGTGGACACCAATTTACTTCAGCCAAGCTTGGATGTGGGAGTCTTGCCTTCTATGAACTTGGACTCAACAGCACGCTACTTCCTCGCCAACATGGACCTTCGGGACAGGCAAAAGTTGGAAGCCAATCTCCGTTGTCTTGATGGCTGCACCCTTAGAATTGGGACCACATGCTCTGGAACGGACATTGGCGCTAGCGTTATTCGGCAGACTATGGCTGAGCTGTGCAGCATGTTCAATGAAACTTGGCTGTGTCATTGCATATCTATTTGTGGATATATATATATATGTGTGTATCTATATATATATATGTATATATATATACATATATATATATATATCTTGCAAAGATATGTGGACATCCATCTGCCCATCCATCAATCTGCCTATCATCTATCTATCCATCTATCTATCTATCTATCTTTCTATCTATCCATCTATCTGTCTATCAATCTATCCATCTATCTACCTACCTATCTAAATATCGTTATATTCTTTCTATACCAGTGAGCGGCCAGCTTTGCATTTCCCCACCAGCTCAGGTAAGCATCGACATTCGCCAAGTTTTT
The DNA here is from genome assembly GCA_963970005.1 of Durusdinium trenchii. Taxonomy (NCBI): domain Eukaryota; class Dinophyceae; order Suessiales; family Symbiodiniaceae; genus Durusdinium; species Durusdinium trenchii. The sequence goes on from CAXAMN010007102.1 coordinate 70,240, forward strand.
GCAGTGGAAATCGAGGAGTTCAAAAGGAACTTCATCCTCGAGGCCTTTGGAGACCACGTGGAACACATCTTTGATGACGTAGAGATATTTGCAGAGGAGCATGGTGGCAGGGGCTTTTGCTTCAAATGCTGCCAGGAGCACCTTGTACCTCAGTGTGATATTCTATTGACGGGTCCTAGTTGCAAGAACTTGAGCAAGCAGTTTTTGAACAGAAAGGACTACACCACTTGTTCCTTGGATCAACGCTATAATATGTATATATATATATAGAGATGTGCTTTTCTTCCATTTGCCATATATGAATAAATATATGTATGAGGGCTCTTCCCGTGTCGGTTGAAGTTTTTGTCGGCATAAGGCTATCAAGATGGCAGCGGGTGTTCTGGTGCCACATACCAACTTGGAGTCTTGTGCGCTGCAAAGCACACTCAGCCAGTGCTATTATTCTATGAGAATGTGATCGGAGTAGCTGAGTGGAGCAAAAACCAGGACGGTACCAAGCAACCCCCGATGGTCTTGAAAGTCCAAGAGGATCTTCAGTCACTTGGGTTTGTTTGGGAATGCAGCAAGGTGGACACGCAGAACTACTTGTTGAGACAACGACGGCAGAGGATTTGGGGCACCGCTGATGTGTCTCGTGGTCAAGACAGTGATGAATATGGGAAGCTCATGAGGGGTACCATGAAGTCTCTGGAATCCACGGTCCACTTTCCTTTTGAGGAGACCTTTGATTTGAGCTTGCCACCAAATCCGGCTTTCCTGAGAACTGACAGGTCTAAGGAGAGGATCACCCGTGCAGTTGAGTCCCGCAAATCCAAAAACCTACCTCACACCAACCTGTTTGTGGATTGTGCGTCGTCAGCAAGCTGGGGTACTGAGAAGGCCCACGAAATATCAACCTGCCTGAGACCAACCCACCATGTGTGGTCGACCAGGATGGAGAGGCCTATCACTGTTGGCGAGATGTGGAATTGCCAAGGGCTATTCAAAAGTTGCTTTCCAAACCAGCAAGCAGTGGAAAGAATATTGCACCGACCAAAGGAAGCCCAGGACCTCTGCGGCAACAGTTTCAGTTCAACTGTCATGCAGGTGAAATTCCTGGCTTCTCTGGCGCACAGTCAGGCATGGGGTGTCATAGCTGAGTCCCATGGCAATAATGGTGACGCATTGATGGAAGGCTGTGAAGAGGCAACGAATCTAGCTGAAGCTTTGGTGGAGACAGAGAAGGTTCAGACTCAGACTGACATGAACATTGCTTCCACACTGACTCCGATGCCAGCGCTTTCCTTGCCGCTTTCTTTAGTGTCTCAAGAAGGAAAAAGAGAATCTGAGCAGCTTCCAGTTGAGACACAGCCTGACAAGCGCCGCAGAATCAGAGGAAAAGTGGCAGCCTCAGAATGTCCCGGCTATCCCACCTTTGCTCCTGCAGGATGGCTTTCTGATCTATGCAAGGCGGCAGTTCCAGAGAGGCAACAATCAGGAACAAAGAGGCGCCGTGGACGACCTCGCAAAGATTCCCCCCCCCGGGATCCACCTCCAGTTCAGAAAAAGCGGCGCGCTCCTGAGCCAGAGCCAGAGTCAATTTTGGAGGATGATGCGGTTCCAGTGAAGAAACGGAAGGGCAAGCAAGGCTCACTCTCAATTTTTTCCAAGGTCAAGCTGCTGAACGAACCTAGCTCTTTTCCCAGAAAAGTTTCTGCCTCCTTCCAGTGTTTAATTTCTTTATTCAAAACTCTTCAGAAATAAGAGATAGAATATTCCCAGGGCCAAGTTCTTTCCAGACCTTTTTTCTTTCTAGCTCAAGACCCAGGAATTTGATGAGATCAAGAAGAATCCGGACATTCAGAATCCGGAAGCCTACATGCTCAAGCACTGCCCTGGCCGTGGGCAGTACCAGGGATGCTTCAGTGAGAGCAAGTGGGGAGGCAGAAGAGAGAAGTATAAATGGGACCTTTTTGTTTCCTGTGCTGAGAGGATGTCCAAAAAGATGTGTGAAGTGCCAAATGCTCTTCGTGCAGTATTGGGTATAGAGACTCTGAAGGCACCAGGTCGGGCTACAGCAAAGGGACAAGCTTCAAGCAGCATCATGCCAATGCCATTGGCACTAGGCGTTGAGAAGTTTATTCTCGAACGCATTCAGTCAGGAGAAGAAGTGACACGGGATTACGTAGCCAATCTGGTTGTTTATATGGCCAAGCATTGGAACGAACACATTGAAAAGTTCAGGGAGCAGGCTTCTTTGGTATTGGGGCAACAGGTCTTGAAGGACTGCGACCAACACGTCATTGCCACCGACTCCCCTTCGGAGAAGGAGGTTGAGGAGGCACAGAAGGTGGCAGCTGTCGCCATGAACGATGCAATGCGAACGTTGAGACCGTTCGAGTTCAGCTTGCACCCCAAAGCACTCGAGTAGCTTTGCCTTTTCAGCAATTATTGTATATATATATATTATATACACGTTAAACTGTTGGAGGCATTCTAATTGCCTATGTTATGTGTATATTATATATATACATATATGCGTGTGTTTGGTTTTCATTTTCCATATGGAAATATGTCTAGGTAAAAACATATATAGATAGATAGACAGATATATATATATATTATACCAGAGCCTTTGTTCATCGATTCGCTTGGTTGCCCCCATCTAAGGGCAACCGTCAGCCGCATGTGCAACAAACTGGGGCTGCGCCCTCATGCAATCAGCAAGCAGTCCAAGCACCTAGACTATGAGCATCCAGCTATGGAAGCGATCAGAGTCTTCATCCAGAATTGCCACAAGACACATCAAATCAACAAGAGACTTGTGGGACACTTTGATCAAGTGTGGACCGTGCACTACCAGCCTGCTACACGAAGCATTTTCAAGCCTGCTGATAAAGCTGGAACTTTATCAAACCTTCTGCTGCCTTCAGAGAAGAAAGCATTGGCTGCGATTTCTGAAGCTCTTGGCTTGGAACAAGTTGAGGCTAGCCGGGAGCATGGCCCCAGATCAGCAAAGTTAAACGCGGCAGGGCACCAAGTGCCTGTAGATCAGGCTCGACAATCGCGAACTACAACAACGCTCAGTTGGGCTGACGGCCAGGTGAGTTTGTAGTCAAAACAAATATGTCGCCAGTTTGCAACATGTTTCAAAAGTATATATGTATATATATATATAATGTTTTGGAAGATGTTTGAATTGTCCTGGGCATGTGCATCTTGTCAGATTGGGCGTGGATGGACAACTATGAAGACAGGATCCATTGACCAGGGCACCTTAGAGAAGATCAACGCCGAGCTGAAAGCCCACCTTGTTGTCAACGCACAGGACTCTGCATTTTCGTGCTAAACATGGTTTGACCTCAACCGGTTCGGGTTCCTGGGAAAAGTATTGCTCTTGTTTTTGTGTGTACATATGTATATATATATATGTGTGTGTATTGGGCATAGGGCAACACTAATATATATATATATATTATATACATATACATATGTCTGTTTGTCCAGGACTCATCCACCCACATGTGGGGCAGCAGCACTCTTCTTTCGTATCTGGCTTTTTTGAGTTCTGAATTGAGAAGAAAACGCATGGAGCTTGGCCTTTCCTTTAAAGATCGTGGCCTCATATTGATGGACCGAGCTGCGGTACACAGTTGCTCGACCTTCAAACACGCGCGTGACCGCTGGATGGAAGCCAACAACTGCCTTCTGATCTGCGATGACCAAGGGGATGACAAGTCGCTTCCTGTCATCCCTGGTGGCTGGGGAGCCACAGGGGCTCCCAATGATGGCTTCCATCAGCACTTTCACCAGCTCAGAAGATCATATCTGAGGGTTGCAGTGTCTCAGGGGAGTTTTCCACACCTTCGGAAAGCTCTTGCAGAGATGGATTTGTCGGTGAACGGGGATCCCAGGTGCAAGTTTCTTTGCTCATACTAACATTTTTTGGTCTACGACACATATATATATATATGATCATATGTGTATATATATACACATGTATTTACACACACAACAAATATGGAATATTATCTACATATAAATATATATATATACGGCAACTGTGATCCTAGGCCTCAGCGTTTCGGCTACTGTCGTATTTAACTAAGGTTGGATATGGAGGCAAGCCTAAGGGCAGACGCATGGGCTTTGCAGCAGTTGGGGGCGTATCAACAAGGAAAGCTCATTGCCTACGCGTGGGTGAGCAGAGGACTCACATCCATTGAAGACTTTGCATCTTGGCATTTTGACGGAAATGTGGAGAGTGCAAAGCAGGCTCTTGCCAGAACAAAGGATGCTATGCGGGCTCTCTTGGCCTTGGAGGAGCTGCCGTCAGTGGAGAGCGCCAAAACCCTGGAATCTGTGAATTTGGCAGAGCAATCTGTTCTTGAGGGAGAACTTGTGTCTCAGTGGGCCATTCAGGCAGATGGGGATGGCAGCCAACCAGTTCCACTCCCTATGTGGTTCAAGCCAGCAATAGACAGAACGATCATGATTTGGACCAAAGAAGCCAGCAAGTGGGATGAGTGTTTGGCCAAGCGCCACAAGAATGGGAGGGAGCATTTCACGCCAAAGCAGCAGGAGCAGTACGATACCTGGAAAGGTACATGGTGTAGACGCGTCATTTTGGACAAAAAGCGGCAGATTCAAGTCCTCAATTTCCACAAAAAGAACCTCACCCAGCTCCGGAGCAGCTGCTTGTTGCTTGAGGTTCAGTTGGCCAGGGAAGCAGAGAACTTAAAAATTCGTTCAGGCACAGGCATTTTCTATCGGCTGAAGTTGCTAGAAGTGAAGGTCCCAGCAGCCGAGCTACCGGCAGAGCTCGACCACTTCCCAGAGGATGCATTGTCCGATTGTACCTCACCTGGCCAGTTTCAGCACCAGTTGTCTTCATTGTTTCTTTTTCCAGATCATATCCTGCTGCGCATTCCATGGACATGTATATATATATATATATATTATATTTGATATATTATACATATACGGTATATATACACACTGACTGTCACACTGAATTGCCTACAAGTAGTTGCAAGCCCTTCAGGTGATGCTGAAGAGGGGGATGGCGGGGAAGATGAACACGAGCAAATGGATGAAGCTAATGGCATGGATGGAGAAGGCTCTGAGGGCATACCAGAAGACCTTGATGGTTTTCAATTCCCGGATGCTAGCGATGATGATGATGATGCGGAAGGGGAGAAAACAACCTTGCCCAAGGGTGGCAAGCGCGTGCCAGCTGCTGAGGAGAGAGAGGAATTCAAGGAATTAAGATCCCTTGGCCTGACCCTGAAGCCTCCTGGCACCTCTATTGGGGTCCATCCAGCGAACAGGGTTTGGCGTGGATACTGCGGAGAAAGCAAATACTTTGGTCGGAGCTGGGGGCAACACAGGTCTCCAAAACAGGCCTTGCTCCTGGTGTACAGGTTGGTCTTGGGGGAATACCTCAAAACCAATGTTTCCGATCATTTTGCCAAGAAGCAGTTTACCCGTATTCAAGCTGCATGCGTGGAGGAGGGGCTTGGTCCCACTGACTGGGAGGCAAATGAGTGAAGCAGATTCTGGTCCTTTTGTTTGTTTGAAGCAAGTAATCCATATTTATCCTTTCTTGCGTATATACCTAACTGGTGACTTGGACCTCATTGTATATATATATAATTCTGAAGCGCGTGGTTGCCTCCACTAATCTCTGATCCAGTACAGCTCGTCACAGTGCACAGCGGGGATTTATGCAGTCCGTGCAGTGATGTCAAAATGTCAGTGTGCAAGCGGTCAAACGAAGGGTTTTGGAATGTTCTGGATCTGTTCTGCAAGCTATTTCCACCTGCTGAAAGATAGAAATGATAAGTAAGGGGAATATTCTATCTCTTACCCGCAATTATCAAGGGTAAATGGCATTCTATCTCTTTCTCATTCGCAAGGGAATATTCTATCTTTCAGCAGCTCACTATAAGTATAAACGACAGCTTATCTCTGCTGCTTTGCACTCCAGCTTTTGACCGCTCAGGTCAAGGACTTGGCCAAGGAGTTGAGCACAATACGCCAGGAGTGGTCGTTAGCGCCGCTGTCGTGTTTTGTCGATGGTCGTCATTGCAAGCAGAACTTGGCTCAAAGCAGCTGAACCTCCAAGTCATTTTGGCTTCAGGAGGGCAGTGATATTGCTGATGCTATTGTATCACGAGAGCCAAGAGTGGCTGAGGAGAGCGAGAGCAGTGGGGTGTTGATCCAGAAGATATTGTACGCGCTCCTGTACAGTACAGCAGCTTCTCGTGTTTCGCAATCTCGACTACTGTAGATATTGAAAGAGAAAACACTGGGCTTCATGCCAAGCATATTACCTACATCAAATGGTTGGGTGCGGAGGCATCAGCTGACTATGAGGCTGCGACTCAGGCCTAGCGAGTGGAACCTCCAAAGGAATTGTTTTTCATTGTTTGGTTTGCAGAACTTTTTTCACCGGAATTCAACACCTTGGGAGTTTTTGGTGTTTGAGGCGGTTGAAGTGCTGAGATCTTCCGTGCAGGCAGACTTGGGTGGTGCTTTTTCATTCACCAGGAAGTATGTGATTATCTCGCCGCGCTTACTAACTTTTACGCACAGCGGCCTTTCGTGTACTGTATGTAGTACACTTCTCTCTCTCTCTCTCTTGTAAATCACTGTCGATTTATGCACGTGCCGTTTCTGCCTGATGTTCTAGCTCACTCCAAATTGCTTGAGGCTGACTCAAGGCTGACTCAAGGGCCCAGTGTTGGAGCGTTCGAAAATCTCTCACAGGGCCACGGCAGAACCTGTCCATGCTCTAGCCATTGATGCGTAGGACCACATGTGGGAAGGGTGGAATCGGCATGGTTGCCAAATGGGAATGTACAGTAGAGCACGAAAACTTTTGAGGTGAACAGCTATTTGGCAATTGACTTGGAACCTTAGTTGCAACCCGCTGCAACTTCAAGATTCGAGATTGGAATCACAGGCTTGGATTCAAGGTTCAAGATTGCAGGATTCATTGATCTGAGCCCAACCTTCAAGCTCAAACCTTCAAGATGCATCCTGGCCTGGGATTTGAGAAACTTCTCCAGCAATCTTGGCTGGGTATTTACTATATAATTCTTCCTCAATTCTTGAATCCTGACGCAAATACCAAAACAGCAGCATCCAAGCATCATGGACACGAGGGGGATACATGAATCTATATACATATTAATTAGTATGTACAGTATTGTCTATATTTTCATGTGCAGCACAACACTGCACAGTTCATCGTTTCAGCCACCAAACAATTTTTTCATCGCCTCAGGATTCATGAGAACCAGTGAGAAGACACCAGCGTTCTTGAGACCTGTACTCCAAGCTTCGTGCTGTTGGGAGCTCTCAAGGCAAAGCTGCAGCAGAGGTCTGAGATCCTGCAAAGGCGGAGCCCTCATCAACTGGGTCTCCGGCTCAATGCCGGGACGCTGAGATTGGTTCGTTTTGATCCTTGTAGCCGCGTCACTGCCAAACAACAGCCAAGGCTGCAAAATCTCAAGTGAGTGCTGCAGATTCTACCTGTGTCCTCTGGCCAAGGCAAAGGCACAAGAAGCTGAGCACTTGGCGGAGGAAACCTTGAACCAGGACGTTGAATGAAGCGCGCAATTTTGTCAACGACGGTATTTTCATTGTTACTAGTGACCATGGGCCCATGGGTGCGCGCTGCACTTCTTGAGCGGTGCACGGCGCCCAGCGGACGTTCGCGAAGCCATCAGTGATATTGTTGCTAGTGACAAGTGCGTAGTAGCTAGAAGTCATCTATTTTGGCAAAGACAATGTGGTTGAACACATTTCTGAAGATGTTCAGCTCACCTGCAGGCCTTAGATGGAGGTGCCATGGATGCAGCAGGGCTCTCCCAATTCAGGCAGGTATGACGCTTATGCCTGTTCGACTTGACCAGTTCACTTTGGCCAAACAATCAATCATAGTTCTTCTGTTTTGGAATCTTGAGCCTTGCCTTGAATTTGTTCCAGGCAACAGTTCCTCCAGCAGAAGGCTGCGCACACTTGCAACTGATTAGGATGTTTTTTTACGAGATTTTTGGGCAAAGGAGCATTGATTGATGTTGTAGGACTGCTTGAAGAACTCTGACTACTGAGCCATAGTCACGGGGACGCTGTGAAGTGACGAACTATTTTTGGTCGACGAAACATTCGACAACATTGCGCAACCATTCCTGCTAGATGAATAAGCATCTCCACATTGCGCTGAAGGCAGCTCTTGAGCTCGGATTCCAAGAATTAGTTCAGAGGATAGATGCATTTGGTCGACACCGAGGAAAACATATCTCTTTTAGTCAACTCGAAAACTGTGTGTAGAGGCTACATGTACTCATGTACTAGGAAGATGCACGTCAAAGACACAGCGCAAATCGAGAAGATGTACCAAACCGCAGGCGCCTTTCACGTTCGAAAAGATTCCCCATGGTAGCAGAGCCTGAGAAGCCGATTTCGGATATCTCGGTGGAGGCTCCAGGAATCTTAGAGGTCAGGGATTGGGTGCGTCGCGGCAATCAGTGCCTGAGAGCTTTGTGGAGGTGAAGGTCATTGGACTTCATTCTGAGGATCGATCAGGCTCTTGTGTTGGAGGATGGCAGGTTTGGGAGACGCAGCGCAAGGGTCATTGGAGGCGCCCGTAGCAAAGATGATTGCGATGATGCATCATCACCGTCGCCATTGCACTCAGCTTCAACAGCGCTTGAGTCAGATCCGTCAGACTTGTTCTCAGGCTCATCACACACAGGCTCACAGCTGTCTGCAGAAGAGCTTCGGGCCCCAACCTTGGGAGTAGTAGTGATACTACTAGTAGTAGTCGTGGTAGTAGTAGTAGTAGTAGTTGTTGTTGTTGTAGCTAGTAGTAGTAGTAGTAGTAGTAGTCGTAGTCGTAGTCGTAGTCGTAGTCGTAGAACTGGTAGTAGAACTGGTAGTCGTAGTCGTAGTCGTCGTCGTGGTCGTGGTCGTGGTTGTGGTCGTGGTCGTGGTCGTGGTGGTTGTGGTCGT
>CAXAMN010007102.1:79429-94679 GCA_963970005.1 Durusdinium trenchii
GTCGTGGTCGTGGTCGTGGTCGTGGTCGTGGTCGTGGTCGTGGTCGTGGTCGTGGTCGTCGTCGTGGTGGTAGTAGTAGTAGTAGTATAATAATAGTAGTAGTAGTAGTAATAGCAGTAGTAGTAGTATAATAGTAGTAGTAGTAATAGTAGTAGTAGTAGTAGTAGTATAATAGTAGTAGTATAATAGTAGTAGTAGTATAATAGTAGTAGTAGTAGTATAATAGTAGGAGTAGTAGTAGTAGTAGTAGTATAATAGTAGTAGTAGTAGTAGTAGTAGTAGTAGTAGTATGATCGTAGTAGTGGTAGTAGTAGTAGTAGTAGTATGATAGTAGTAGTAGTAGTATGATAGTAGTAGTAGTATGATAGTAGTAGTAGTATGATAGTAGTAGTAGTAGTAGTGGTGGTGGTGGTGGTAGTAGTAGTATGATAGTAGTAGTAGTATGATAGTGCTAGTAGTATGAAAGTAGTACTATGATAGTAGTAGTAGTAGTAGTAGTTGTTGTTGTTGTTGTAGTAGTAGTCCGTCACATGACCATGTCAAGCGTGCCAAACTTGCCTTGGTCGTGCAGAAACATGTGGGTTTGGGAGCTAACTCTTCATGACCAGCGTTGTTGGGGATCTTCAAGCCATACATGCATTGATCAACATAGGTGTCAAAGCTGATCTCTTGGATCTCCTGGTGCTGGAGGAGCCATCGATGGTCAGGAGCTGGCTACGAGGATGCTTCAGGCGGCTGAGTCTGCCAGTCTGGTAGCCCGTTTTTCTGGCAAAGAAGAGTGGGGTGAGGATTGATCGTTCAGGGTGCTCCCAACAATTTCGACCCGCAGCGCAGGAGGAGGAACTTGCCTAGACTCGACCCCAACTTCACTGACCGCTTAGAGGAGATACGAGATCATCCTGACGAGTCCATAGGCGAGGGAGCTTTTTTTACGCTTTGTTGGCTTCCTTGGTGAAACAAAGGCCATTAGCCTTGATCAAACACGTGAAGGAGGCAAACGGGATTGATCCATTCGAGCCGGCGTCAAACAACCGATTCGAGTGAAGAAAGGTGGAATCCTCACCCAACCACTCAACCCCGAAGAAGCCTTTATCGAATTTGAGAAAACGGGCTCAAAGCTTGCTGGCAGCATCGACTTCGCCATGTTGATGAAATGTGTCAGGGGCCAACTCAAGACTTGGTTGCAGCTCAAAGTGGCCGAGACTTAGACTTCGCGAGGCCATTATCCAGCTTGACAACGCTGCGGGGTGCTGGGTCATACGGGCACAAGTATATACATAAAAATGGTTGAAGCTTCTTCTACACTGGCTACAAGCGCCAGATGGAGAAGGTGGACGTGTTGCTCTGAAGCAGTTCAATGAGCAACATGTTGAGAAAGGAAGGGTGATGAGGATTGCAAAGTACCTGAACGGGCTGGTCTGAATCAGTGGTTGAGTGGGTGGTGGTGCAAGGGTAGAATCAGGCCTGTCCGATGATTCGAACTACGTGATGAGGCTTGTCCACTTCGTGATGCTGATGGCGGTGATTTTCAGCATTTAGTGGCTTAGAAGGAAGGTTCAGGACATGGGCAAGAAGATAGCGAGGTGTCCAGGACGAAGTGGAAGCCCAAATTCAGAACAATATCCACGCCGTAGCAGGACAAGATGTGGTCCAGACAGCTGGACTACACTCAGAGGATCCATCGAGCTCTGGCATCGAGGAGGTTTCGTAGGGGGGCATTCTAACAGAGATGATTTGGAATGAGCAGGTGGAGTTGGACACTGAGAGTACCACCTCACCGTCAACCACCCAGCAAAAGCGCGACGACGCCCGAAGAGAACCAGCAGCCTGATGAGATCTGGCAGCCGGAATCTAGAGGAACAATTTAAGTTCATGAACAGGCCCTACAGGGCCAGGCAGGAATGCCAAGATAGAGGAAACGGTTCTATGCGGTACGGTAGGTTGATGGAAGAGTGTTGCCTTTACATGGACCCACGTCCAAGGTCAGGTCTAATAGTGAACACTCCAAATCTGATGGAGGAGTGCGTGTAGAGGTTACGCGTCACGTACTCATGTACTAGGAAGATGCATGTCAAAGACATAGCGCAAATCGAGAAGATGTACCGAACCGCAGACCGCCTTTGATGCTCGAAACATTTCCGCAAAAACAGTGGATCAAACATTGTGTGACAGTCTTGCGGGGCACTCTTGTAAGACACTCTTGCAGGCGGTGCTCTGTGGGACACTTGTAGGACGCACTTGTAGGAGACAGTCTCACTCTTTGTGGGAAACTCTCGTGCAAAGCTCTTGCCGGAAACTCTCCCGCAAAGCCCGTGTGAGACACTCTTTTGGGACACTCTCACGATTCACGCTTGCGGGGCTCTTGTGGGGCACTCTTGTAGGACATTATTCCGGGGCACTCTTGTGCCACACACTTGTGCTTTCTCCCGAACTCACGCGTCAAGTCTCCAAAACGAGCGTTTTATACGAGACTTCCTAGCGTTCGCGCGAGACTTCCTCCAAAAGTCAGATGTCAAGTCTCCAGAACAAACGCTTCGTGCGAGGGTTTTTTCAAAACTCATGCGTCAAGTCTCCAAAACAAGCGTTTTGTACGAGGGTACCTCCAAAATTGACACGTCAAGTCTCCGAAACGAGCGTCTTGTACGAGACTTTCTCCACAAGTTTCGTGCAAGATATCCTCTAAGAAGCACCCGTCGAAGTCTTCAAAAACGAGCGCTTCGCACGAGACTTCCGTCAAAAGTGAAGCAGGAAGACCCATCGGAGCCAACGCATCAAGCAGCCCCTGCCAAGCATTTTCGCAGTCCCACCCACTCAAAACCACAGCCACCCACACACCCTTCCCAATGTCACAACGACATTCACCGTCGCCCAACGTCGCAACCTCACGGTTCCCTGCGCTTGCCTCGAAAATTCAACTTCGACGCACAAAGTCCTGCGGCGCGACAAAAAGTGTCGGCGTGACACCTTCATGTCGTCGGCAAAATTTGCACCACACCACACGTTTGGAACGATTTCGGCACTTTCTGAGCACACTCTCCACCAAAATCGCAACTTTAGCAGAGGCTTGTCACGAAAGCATAGGTTCGAAGCAACAACCCAAAACCCAAATCCCACTGTTACAATAACGCTTCGCGAACAACCCCCACCAAGACCCCTCGCTTTGCATTCAGGAAGAAACACTGCATCCTTTTGTCGGCGATTTCCACAACTGAGTTCAGGTCTGGTGCTTAAGAAGGAGGCACTGGCATGCATCAATGGAAGCGAAAGATAACATTGTCACACTGTCAACATGTCAGGTTTCTCAGACTTGTCAGGCTTGCGAGGCAAACCACCATTTGCCTCTGAAAGATGAAAGATGGTAAGTGGGTAAGTGGAGCAGAGACCTTTGAAGCGCTGTGGGTCTTGATTGGATCATCGTTTCACTTCCAACAAGGCTGGAGCACATGCTGATAAGGTAGGCAACACTGCTTACGTTTTTGTGTTATTGCTGTAAGGGCACAAGGTGTTGGTTTGTTGTAAGGAGCAAGAGACTGTTAGGTTGTTGGTTTACCAGATTCAACCCAGTGTGGTTCCTTCTTTGCTCCACCTCTGAAGCCTTTAGTTTCTCAGACGCATTGTACAGGCGTTCGGTATCTGGGCTGGCCTGCAGAACAGGCCTTGCTTGTAGCCTTGAAAAGTGCTACTACAGTAAACTCGCAAACCACAAAGAATCCCTAGGGAGGCGCATGTGTTAAGCAGAGGAGGTGATGCAGACAGAGTATTTTGCGACCGCAAGGCCTTTGATCAGATTCCCTTGCTCTACCCTCATGCAAAAAGGAACACTGGTGCATCACCTTCTGCTTGATACCCAGAAGCAAGCAAACATCTTTTTTGGATTGGGTCCTGGATCATCATCAGAACAACCATATGATGCCTACTGACATAGCAAACTCGGTGATGGAAGTTCATGATTCATGATCTCTCATGAGAGAGAAAGGTATGCTTAGGTGTGCTTCATGTCCATGGTTTCACCAAACTCACAATAATGTGTAAGGAATCCTATTCTAAACCATAAGTTTACCGCAGCCATTTGGCACAGGGTCTGGTCAGCTCTCGAGAGAGCATGGGTGGCATGGGCCTGGGCCTGTGAAGAGAGAAAAGCACCAACGCGGCTGAAGGGCGTTGAAGGGCGTTGAAGTGTGGTGCAAAAGAGGGACCTTGAAGAGGTTTTTTTTGCTGGACAGACAAGCGGGTTGTTCATGGCAACTGGTTAACCTCAAAGCAAGCGAGCCCATTGGATGAGGCAGTCCTGACGCCCAAGCGCGAGAGCGCTACCGCAACACACTTTTCGACAGAGAGGCCGTGAACCTGAATGTTTCTACAGCTTCGCTTACTTGCGCCAAAAGCGAAAAGGTTTAGGGCCTCGTTAGTTCTGCTTCTTTGTCAGGCCAAAGCTGCAACTGCGTTGCTAGAGCAGGTTGGGTACGCCGTAAGAGGAACCCGTACAGTACACCGACCGTGTATGTGTTCCATGTATCTCCACGCGTGCGTACATACAAGATTTTTGTGTGCGCCGCACTGTGGCCAGAGCTTTGTTCTTGAATATGCAGATGCAGCTTGCGCAAAGTGCAAAAACATTCGCTTGGCATTGCAGAGGTGCGGCAGTATGTGGGCAGATCTGGCAAGTGTCATGTGACTGACTTTGAGGATCGCACGGCGGATCAACTGGGAACGGTTTCTGTGAGGGTATCGTAGGATGGACCTTCAAGAGACATCGCGAGTCATCATGAAGCAAGTTTGCTTCACAGTCACAGTCTTTTGCATCAGTTGATCAAGTGGGTCAGAGGACCTGTGCACCATCCACCATGCGATTAGCAACCTCTACGAGCGCGTGCGGAGGTGCAGCTCATACACTTTGCAAGCAATATCAAACATATACTGCAACCAGTCAATGAACTCAAACATTTCAGTATTCAATAACTTTTTGTTTAGAGTGACTTGCCAGTTCTTGTTTTTTTTCCCGATTTTCTGTTGCTTTGCAGGTTTTCCAACCTGGAGACCATGCCCCGAGTCTACCGCAGCGCTGTAAAGGCATGTGGGGAAGATTCAGAAATCTGCGGCAAGGGATGCAGAGACGAAGATACCAGTCTAGACGCGCATTTGTTTTAGCAGGATATTTTCGTGGTCTGGCTGCCTTAAATTGCGCTGTGTCAGGCACCCCCTGCCCCGCAGCAGAGGTGCAGAGGGAGCTGGTCACTCACAACCTTTCAGATTGAAATACACTCTTTTGGACAGGTGTGCTGCTCAAGAGCCCGTGGTTCTTTACTCAGTTTGTGCTGCGTGGGGGTCACAAGCATTTTACGCAATTTCAGCAAGCATGTTGTGAAAGGTTGCACGCATGCACATATGTATGTGTATATACGCAAAAAAACTATATATATATATATATATATATATTACCTTGTATTGTAGGGGCGTGGCTACCATCATTGGTAGCGGAGCCAGGGAATAGCCTTTGGCAGCTGGGTCTAACCGCGCGCTCCATGTCTGAACTGGGAGCGAGTCTCTGCTCCTTTTCTGGTGAGGACTGCGACCATGGTGAGCACTGGCGATGGCTCGCAACAGGATCAGAGATGGACAAGATGCCTGCTAAAGCCAGTGGATCCGCACATCCGCATACACAGGACATCCAAAAGGGACCGCCGCACCTTCATAGATTCTCCCATGAACCAGTTCATTTGTAGTCGCACCCCTTGTTGCCTGGTATCGACTTAGCAACAACCAACAAGCATGTCTCGCTGCCCAGGACCACAAACTGTGACTGGAGCTGCGTGCGAGGAGGCTGCGTCAGAAACTCAAGAGGGCGAGTTCCAGGTGGATACCACTGCAACCGGCTTTGATGATGGCGAAGGGCAGGCTGAGGAGTTGAAGCCGCGTACCCGACGTACCCACTGCAGACGCGCTGCAAGATCAGACATATTCCGGTCAAAGTGGCCGCGACCGCAAGTGGCCCCTTGAGCAAGTGTGCCCAGGTGGGCCACAAGAGGTCCAAAGAAAACCCGAGCCAAATCTGCGCCAGACCACCAGCCACAGGAAAATGTCTGCCATTTTCCGCAGTTGCCATCCCGTGTGGCCACTTGCAGCCAATCGGGCGGCTGAACCCTGAGCAAAATCAGAAAGCGCGTCACTTGTTCGTTCTTTGGGTTCTACATGTTGTACTAACATCTATCCATACATATATGTATACATACACATATGATCTACGAAAAATGCAGCTGTTGTAAGAATTGGCTTTCCAAAGCTTGGAAGAGCGCCCAAAGGAACCAGAGCTGCTGATGCTGCATGGCAGCGACGCACTGGAGGTGATTGAGCAGCAGCAAGAGACAAGCGAAAGAGAAAGAGAAGAGAGAGAAGGAGAGAAAGACAAGACACAGTCAAAAAAGGTGATCTGCTGGCCTTCTCAATGTTGTCACGCCAGCATTTTGACAGGTGTTTTTTACAGCACTGAAAGGTAGGCCAAATGAAAAAAAATTGCAGCAGTTTTTTGGGTGGACCTTCCACTATGACACCTTTAGATTCAACCTTTAGAGGGATGGGTCTCCAGGCTAGTAGCACTTCAAAAGGGCTTTGCGTTGAAGCTGCCACTCGTTTAGACCGTTGGGGTTGTCAAACTAGATCTTTTTGAAGTGTTACAACAAAGTCCTGTAATCTATTCAGGATTGGTATTTGTGCGGCCAATGAAAGGCAGCGTGAATATCCGTTTCACTGCGTGCGAGGGTGACCCCGAAATGGGTGTGGGCGCAGCCGCTGAAGCCCAGCAGCAACCTTAGTGCACAATCGCGAAGGAACAGGTCCTACCTAAAGGCAGGTCCTAAAGTTGAAAGGCAGGTCTGAGTTCCTTTTTTCATGATGTCCTCTTAAATCTTAAGCTCCCTTGACTTGCCCTTGAGGTCCTCGCCACCACTTTTCGACCTTGTTCGAAAAGTTCCAGAGGTGTCAATGGAGGCCATGAACTGGCTATTGCATTGCCCACAAATTGATTTTGAGTCCTTGTACTTTGATTCCAAGATAGTTCAGATAGCTGAAACCAGCGAGCATATGGGTGCAAAGGTGTGTACGTCCATGAAATACGTGTCCTCAGTTTGAACTTGTATGCCCCACGCATATTTGTACATCGAGTATCAGGGACAGTATGACTCTGGTGGCCAGGGTGACCAACACATTCCACATGCCAGCAAGATTGCTAAGTGTGCCCTGTGAGGAGTTGTGTCGAGGAGGCGTGGTGGGTCCTTGGCTTTTCGAGCCTGGGATCAGTGGCACCCTGTTTATGGGAACTTGCTCAAAAGATGCTAAGACAGTTTGATCCACCATTTGTCATGGTGGTTTCCTTGCTCGTGACCAGAGAAGCACTTTAGAAGCCTTGACATTCGTGGCTATTTTCTGGCTTCCAGCACTCATACAACAAAGTACAGATTTCGAGACCGGCAGACAGATCAAGCCTTGGCTACTCTCTGTGCTGCGCGATGACAGTGGATCGGTTTCTCAAAGTCTTATCATGCAACAAGCAGTTGATCAATGTTGATTGCTTTTTTTTTTTTCGGCCAATGATGTCTACTGTTGCGGACGTGCCGGACTGACCCAAATGTGGCGGCTTTTTTGGGCAAAGCTGGCGGTGGCTTTGGCTGCCATCAAACGACCATGGGAGGACGGACGTTGGAGAGATTGCGACTTGGTGACTGAAATATGTTTTCGATTGCAAGAGACCACCGGACCTGCAGAGATGCGTTTGCCACCAATTCAAACAGCGCGAGGAAATCGTGTTCCATGACTGGCAAGACACCAGTTCATACAAAGAATGTCAATTGACCGATTGGTTCCGCAGTGCTTCAGTCTGTCAGCCAACATGGATAGAATGCAGCATGGTTCAAGGCATGGTAAACAAATATGTATTTGTATATATATATATGACACGTGATATACAGTATTCCACAATGTGAACAAGCAAGAACGAAACTATTCGATATAGGAACCGAAACTTGCCACAACAGGTGGGACAAAGATACTCTAGACTCTACATATTTTGCAGCCCACAATGATTCAACAATCACAACTAGCCTACTGTTTCTACATCATGCGATTGCTCACTTCAGCACAGGTGGCATTCATTGGGCAGCAGGGTGGGTGGGTTGTGCCATGCACAGCATCGCTTTGGCATGCTTGGCTTTTGTGAGTTTTGCTGATGAGTTTCCAGAAGCTGTGGAGGAGGACGCTTTGGTTTGAAGTGGCAAAGCCGTCAATCTCATCAGTTTTTACCTGAATGAAGTGATATGAAATGACCTTGATCCCTCTCATCGTTTTTGAGGACGCGTTGTCACTCGATCGTTTGTCCAAAGTATTTTCACTATGTGATGATGGTGATGGTCGCCTCTCACTGAACGAGTTGCTTCATTTTGCGGAGAGGGGTCGCCAAAGCTTGGCACTCAAAGATACCCAAGTGGCCATGGAGGAGTCGGGTTTTCTCGCTTTTCTCTAAACTGGACCCAAATTGACTCTCAAGTTCAATCCCAAGTTGCAAAACAGGCTTTGTTTACTTTATCTATTAACTTTATCTATTCCACATTTGGCCTGGGTTGGCCGTAAGTTGCATCGATAGAGCTGCGCCAGGTTTTTGAGTTTGTGCACTGCTCGCGCAGTGGCTATTCACGTCGCTTCGCGACGGTAACCGCCCGCACCGCATGGAAGGGGACAATATTTCCACCGAACATAGCTCCGGAAGTGATCCCCTCCCGGTCATGTTTCGAGATAGGGATTTAACATGGCCCAGTAAGGAACACGATCTGGAACGGGGTCTTGTGCTCTTGGAGCCAAGGGAGTCAGTATGAAAGGAAGATAGGGACTTGAACGTCGCAAATCGAGGTATCTTTTCTCAAGGTAGCTCAAGATCGCGCAATTCGGCCCAATAGGAGCAGAGATAAGCAGAGATAAGGTCAATTAACGGTAACGGTTGTCCTAACGTGGCCCAGCATAGTTTCCATATTCTCGAAAATAGCCCCAGAACGGCCCCACCCCCAACGTGGCTGAACATAGCTTCCATATTGCCTGGAACGTCGCAAATATAAGGCTCAACAGGAGCAGAGATAAGCAGAGACAAAGTCCAGGAACGATAACAGCTTCAGAAGATTTTATCTCAAGCATGTTAGGGACTTGAACGTCGTAAACATGGCCCAATGGGGACTCAAAATGGATTGGAATTTTGCGTGTCGGGTAAGCTTCCGGAAGGGAGACGATCTGGAACGGGTTCTTGTGCTCTTGGAGCCAAGGGGTACAGTATGAAAGGAATATTGTTCGGAATATCTTCACTCTTTCCAGTTGGGCCATGTTTACGACGTTCAAGTACCTATCTCGGGGAAGCATACTTGAGATAGGGGAGTTTTTTTATTCCAGTTTACGACGTTCAAATCCCTATCTCGCAGACACGTTCCTGGTCCTTATCTTTCCTTATCTCTGCTCCTGACCACCTTATCTTTCCTTATCAGCCATGTACCCGGACGTTCAAGTCCCTATCTCGAGGAGACATGCTTAAGATAGTGACTTTGATAGTGTTTTCCAGTCCCTTTCTTCTGAGGCTATGTTAGGCAATATCTTCACTCTTTCCAGTCCCTTTTGAGCCTTCGTTTGAACCATGTTTACGACGTTCGAGTACCTATCTCGGGGAAGCATACTTGAGATAGTGACTTCTGGGGTTATGTTCGACCATATGGGAGCTATGCTCGTGAGATAATGTTACCATTCCTGGACCTTATCTTTCGTTCCTGGACCTTATCTTTCCTTATCTCCGCTCCTGACCACCTTATCTTTCCTTATCTCTGCTCCTGACCAGCCATGTACCCGGACGTTCAAGTCCCCATCTCGAGGATAGTGACTTTGATCGTGACTTTGCAGGCTTTTCCAGTCCATTTTGAGCCTCGTCGGGCCATGTTTAGTGGAAGTCCCTATCTCGAAGAAGCGTGCTTGAGATAGTGACTTCTGGGGCTATGTTCGATCATATGCACGTACGAAAATGTTACCGTTCCTGGACGTGATCTCTGCTTATCTCTGCTTCTGTAGCCAAACATCACTTCTAAAGCTGTGTATTCCAGTCCCGTTCGGCCATGTTTACGACGTTCAAGTACCTATCTCGCAGACACGCCCGTTAGATAGTGACTTCTAGAGCTATGTACTGCTCAGATGCAGAAACTTGCATTTCTTGCATCACAAGACGCTTCAAGTTAGCACGAATTTATCTTCCAGCACTTTAAACCGGTTCCAAAAACGTGAAAAAGCACAGGATTCTAGAGCGAAAATGGCCCCCCCCCCTAGCTAAAACTATTAGTACTTAGTACTTGCGGTACTTGCGGTATAATGCGAGCCTCATAAAACGCCTCGGCACCTTCGGTGCGGGCGGATTTGCACTGCTGCGCACAGTTTGCACCTATCCACCCCTTTCGGCCACTCACATCTGACCTTACGTACTTGACTCATTTGACCGTCCAGATTTCCCTGTGAGGAGATGGATCTTGACTCTGATGGTGTTGTCAGCTTTGAAGAAATTCACGGCGGCAGTGACCTGGAGCCAATTGACGAGGAGGATCGAAAGGAGTTGGAGAGACTTGGATGCCTCGGTCTCGTTCGTTTTCACTGTGCTTATCCCTGACGGCTGTCGAGGGATGTTTGAGAGGTTCTAAAAGCTTTCTAGAAGCCTCTTCTTTCGTCTCTGAACAGAAGAGCCTTCTTCGTTTAACCGTTTTCGTTCCGTTTCTCCAGGCAGCGCCTCCTCGAGGACCGGCGCCTCTTCGATGCTGCCGGTGGCGCAAAGGAGGCTTTGACCGTCTCCGAGCTGCGGAGTTTGCTTTACCCAGAGACAGACAAGGTGCCAATCCTTCCCGAGGCCAAAATTCAGACGGAGCTAGGCCGCTAGGCACTAAGTAAAGGAGGCGGATATTTTAGATTATTTTAGCATGTCTGTTGGGGTTTCGAGCTGCAACCCAAGCCCCATGCTGAGTTTTTCTGATCTCCTGATCCACTGTCTCCAAATTAGAATTGTCATTGCAATTGTTGATTGCCTTGCACACGCACACGCTCCCGCTACACTTTGCCCCCATGGGGTCACCAAGCGAGCGGGGCATGGGCAGAGCAAGCTATCCAACTGCCACCTTCTCGACTGCACAAGATGCAGCTGAACAGGCGAACGATTTCATAGTGAGTTTGGAACTCGCACAGCCAGACCTTAGTTACTTGTGAACTTGGCTGCGAAGCACTCACGTGCATGCCTAGTTGATTTTATTTTGCAGCCACAATGCAGGTGGTTTTGCGCCTGGTTGCAGAAAGTGCTTTGAAAAGAAAGGAGCGGATGTGGAAATAGAGGTGTAGAGTTCAGGGCCAACCCTCCGGAAACATCCCTTGTCATGCAGGAAAAGTCTTGGATTGATTGATGTTATATTTGGAAACTGCCGGCGGGGTACTGGGTACAGTATGCCTATTCAACCCTTGGTTGGTCTGTGCAGGATGAAAAGAGATCGCAGAGAACTCTAAGACTACAGTTCTATCAATGGCCGGAACAGTCTTACTGTTGCGTCGTGCCTCATCCACATTCAGGACCTCGACAAAGATGGCGAGCTCTCCTTGCAAGAGTTCTGGGAAGGTGATGTGACCGCAGGCATGGATACGAAGCTTTCCAATTCTTTTGGGTCAAGTAGAAGAGAAGAAGCGACTTTGTTTCAGGAGGTCCTGACGGACATCAAGAAGAGGAAGCAACCTTCAAACTCTTAGACAAAGATGGCAGTGGCTGCTTGGTGAAAAGAGTTTTGGAATGCTTGTGTGACTTGTTTGGCAATTAAGTCCCGGTTTAGGTGCCGGTTTGAGCCCTACGTGGATCATGAATGATGAATGTCCAAAAACTTCACCAAGAGGAATGAGTTCCATTCGGATATTTACGGATCGTACCAGTCTGCGAGCGACGTTTGGTTGGGAGATTGATTCCTGATGGCTGTCCCATCCACTTCTGGAGAGGTCGCTTGAGCGTGGTGGAGCTGATGGATTGGGAGTCTGGAGTACATCACACGCAGGTGGCCTTCAAGGTGACATGAGAGATATTGAACGCTGTGAGCAACCGGAGATGCCAAGATAACCTGTGCTGCTCAATTTGCTATTCAAGCTATTCATGCGTAGCCTCTAAAAAGTACAGAGCTGCAGGTGATTCAAATATTCTGGACTCTGCTAGACCGCAAGGGAAAGTACTTGACGCACGGGATATCACACACACACAGCCAGCTCAAGAAACACGCGGGTGTAGTCGGCCGCATGGGAGCATGCGGGCCATCACGGGTGAATTACAAAGAGCGACAAAGGATGCAGACGGAGGTAATTGGTTTCCTAGTTTGCAAACTTTGAGACCTTGCAATCAATAACTGTCAGACTCAAAGTCCGTGCAGAGATGCCAGAACGTTACACGTTGAATTGCATTGGTACTGCCAGAGAGAATGCTAGGTCAAAAAGTTCAACGAGCAGCTCAAATTTGTCAGCAAATGCTACCAGCCTTCAGCCGGTCATTGGTCATCATCCCAGAGATGTCATCATGGAGACTTCTTGAAGAAAGCGTCAAGACCTTTCACTAGATTCGACAAGCCCCATGGCAACCGTAGAGCGCTGAGCACGCAGAATGCACAGAGCTATAGCATGAACTCAGCCACACAGTGAGGTCGGACACATAGATCTTGTCCCCAGTGTTGCCCTTTCAATACACCAGCCTTTCCGATGGGTAACTCAAGCAGTGAAGTGCAATTGTGAGAAACTAGTGAAGAACCTATCATCTCATTTTAGCCATCTAGCTTCGAGCAACCCAAATGACGTGAGCAATTCAATAAACCTAGGCACTGCGGTTTCCCTGACATTAGCACTGCGCGTGGAGGAGCTGTTAAGGATGTGTGACGATGACTTAGATGGATCCATAGACCTGGGAGAGCTCACTGCACACCACCAGCCGCTGAGCTCTGTTTTTGGCCGTTGCTTTTGTATTAAATTATACCAGCGTAGACCCCAAACAGTTTGTGCCTTTATGAAGTAAGCCAGAGACGAACTGTCAAACAGTCAACGACTCAAACGGTTCCAGCTCGCGGTGATCAACTCGGACCTTCTGGGTTTGTTCCAGCGCTTGGCTCAATTGGCTCAAGGTCAGGACCAACAGTTCAGACGAACACAGAACACACGCTAGCCTATTGAACATGCTGAGTTGTACTGACATGTGGCTTTAACACGGCATGGGGTTAAAAGATGTTTTAAGCTTTCAACCACAAGTGAAGACCCGGCCAAGGCCAAGAGTATGTAATGAGGAGACAAGCAAGAGACAACTCCGGCCAAGTGTATCCAGAGTAGTCTGAGGCAAGCGGAGACAAGTGTAACATCATCCGGCCGAGAGTATCCCAGCAGGGAAACAGGCAAAGAGACAAGTGCAAAAACATCCCGCCAAGTGTGTCCGGAGTAGGCCGGGACAAGTGGGAGATAAGTGTAACAAGAAGGGAGGCAAGCAGGGAGACAAGTGTTAAAAACTTCTGGCTAAGTGTATCCGGAGTACGCTGAGACAAGTGGCCGGCCAAGAGTATCCTAGCAAGGAGAGAAGCGGGGAGACAAGTGCAAAAGCACCCGGTAGGCAGACGAAGCAGCCCAGGAAACCAAGCCCGGAGGCAGAGGAAAATCATCCGGCCTATAAGAACCCCACACAGGTAAACATTTTTTGGAACAAGTAACAAGAAGGGAGACAAGAAGGGAGAAAAGGAAACAGAAAGGAGACAAGACGGACGCAATGAAGGGAGACAAGACCGGAGACAAAGGGAGACAGAAGGGAGACAAGGTGGACACAATGCCCAACAAAGGCCAAAAAGATCAAGAAGCGAGACAAAAGGTGTTGAAACGCATCACCTAATTGTAAGGGCTTCGCCCGGGTGCCGCCGACCCCTTTTCAAGAGGAGTGTAGCATGTGTAACTGAAGGCGTTAGTGTCGTTCCGGTGGTTGCCCGTCTGCGGAAAGAAGATGGGTGTTCTAGCCTTAGGCGTGGCCTCGGACAGGCTAACTGTGGCCTGTGCTAAAGCCCACAAAGGTGGAGATGCCAATGCCAATAAGGTTGCACTCTGCGAGGCGCCGAGAAGCGTCTGAGGGGGGCCGTCGCCTTCGGAAGCCTAGAAAAGAAGAGGCTGGCCTCGGCTGCTAGCACCGTACGTGGCAGCCCAGGCCATGCCAAGGCTGCGTGGCCTCGGACAGGCTAGCTGTGGCCTGTGCTAAAGCCCACAAAGGTGGAGATGCCAATGCCAAGGTTGCACCCTGCAAGGCGCCGAGAAACGTTTGAGGGGGGCCGTCGCTTCGGAAGCCTAGAAAAGAAGAGGGTGGCCTCGGCGGTTAGCATCGTATGTGGCAGTTCAGGCCATGCCAAGGCTGCGTGGCCTCGGACAGGCTAGCTGTGGCCTGCGCTAAAGCCCACAAAGGTGGAGATGCCAATGCCAAGGTTGTGCCCTGCGACCCCAGGATATACACCAACAACAGCAATCACAGCAGCAGCACTAAGAAGAAGACCCAGAAGCATCACAAGATCAGAAAAACCACTAGCAACAGGCAGCAAGAAGCATAGTAGCAATGCCTCTGTTCTGGCTGTGCTAATAGACTGGCGGCTGTTTGCGGGGGCCTTGTTGGACAGCCCAGGTGCTGAGCCAGCAAGGCTTGTGCTGCGGCAGCCCTGGTGCTGACCGCAGCACTTCCTGTGGACGGCCGCAGGTCTATCTGCGTGGCTGGAGAATGGCAAGCAGAAGAAGAAGAAGCAGAAGAAGAAGAAGAAGAAAAAGAAGAAAACGAAGTAGCAATGCCTCTGTTCTGGCTGTGCTAATAGACTGGCAGCTGTTTGCGGGGGCCTTGTTGGACAGCCCAGGTGCTGAGCCAGCAAGGCTTGTGCTGCGGCAGCCCTGGTGCTGACCGTAGCACTTCCTGTGGACGGCCGCAGGTCTATCTGCGTGGCTGGAGAATGGCAAGCAGAAGAAGAAGAAGAAGCAGAAGAAGAAGAAGAAGAAGAAGAAAAAGAAGAGAACGAAGTAGCAATGCCTCTGCTCTGGCTGTGCTAATAGACTGGCGGCAGCTGTTTGCGGGGGCCTTGTTGGACAGCCCAGGTGCTGAGCCAGCAAGGCTTGTGCTGCGGCAGCCCTGTTGCTGACCGTAGCACTTCCTGTGGACGGCCGCAGGTCTATCTGCGTG
>CAXAMN010007102.1:114679-139201 GCA_963970005.1 Durusdinium trenchii
TCGGCGGCGTGGCAGCGATCTCTCTGTTCAGTTGGGACGGAGGGCATACGTCAGGCACCAAAAAGCAATTTCATGTCACATCCTTCGCTCCTCATGCTTTTATTTCTTGTCCTCACGTGGTCAGCTCCCCGCTGATTGAGCAGCATGACCAGCATCATGTTCGCGCTTGAAGAATAATTCCCCAAAAGGTTTTCTGTTGGGGCTTCTCAATTCTTTCTTAAGATGTGTCCGCCCGCTCTGTACGCATTCCTTTGTCTCCCAGCTCTGGACGTCGCAAGCTCTAGTTTCGATTTGAAAAGCACAAACTGTTTGGGGTCTACGGTGGTGTAATGACAGAGCAGCACACGGCAGATGCATCTTTCAGCGTTTTACATGCATTTTGTGAGCCGCTGCTTGAGATGAACTGTCGATGCAGGTGCGGAAACATTGTGTTTTGCGAATGCAGAGCCGAAAAAGATCCCCTAAGTCGCATCTCTGAATTTTTCACCCCCTTCTGTGCTTTGTGCGTGGGCCATCTCGCGGCCAAAAAGGGCACTTCTGGAAAAGTGGTTGCTAGCGCCAAGATCCGACAGAAAAGACCTCAGGGAACAGTTTTTGTTGGTGTCCCTTTGCGGCTTGTTTGGAGGCCGCCTCAAGGCAAAAGAGGGCACCTCCGAAAAGCGGGTTCTAGCGATAGGACCTTGAACAAAGCAAGCCACAGCAGATGCACCTTCGAACGTTTTAAATTGATCTTGTGAACGAAGTGGGTACGTTGCTCTAAGCGTGTGGACAGCTGGTTGGTTTGCCCATTGCAAGAATGGGTGATTTGCAGGGCAGACGATGTTGAGATGGTTGCCTCCAGTGACATGCTAAGAATATACATTTCTTTGTTGGTCTTGTGCCAAGGTCGACCACAGCTTATGGAGGTTCGCTGGGCCTCATCATGGCTGGGAACGTCTGGGGCGCCCAGCTTTCATTGGGCGCGGCAGGCTGACACAGTGGCCAGTTTTTGATTCAGACAAGTGTTCTGGCCCTCGGCTTTCTGAGTTGGGTTTCCATGTTGCCGTTGTGTCAAGTTCGCAATGTTTGCAGAACGATCTTCTTTGCAAAAACCAGTGGAACGTGCTGCAAAGAAACTCAGGCTGGGCTATATTTTTTTGTGTGTCAGTGGGCAATCGATTGATTGGTTCATTTTCAACAGTCATCCGAATTCTGCAACTCCGCACCTACGCGCCCCTGTGGGGGTGTTGTGTGTGCAATCCGCTACTTCAGGCGGTTTGTTCACTCTTGGAGGGGCATGTGGCTCCCGGAGCTCCAAACCGCGGTAGGTTCACCTCCTTAGTAGTCCATTGTGTTCATTTTCATTGCTCAACCGACTTCTCCCCGTTTTGACCCACAGCCACCTATCGGGTATGACGAGGGAGGGCCAGGTTGATCATCCACCTGTACGTGCACATGCAAGAGGCGAAGCCCAACACCTCTACGCATGTATATTATGATATAACTTTCATACTTTTTTCAGGACATTTGGGTCTTAGAGGATGTTGAAATTCAATTTCTCACTAGGCTAGACACTGCTGCGTTCCGCGAAAGCTGCTCGACGATGTTGCAATACATGCCGTTTGTTCACGTATTTGCAGGCCGTGGTCTTAGTCTTAGGAGGGCACCGATTTCGTCAAGAGGCTAAAGCTCTTTTACTTTCCCAGTTCCACGGGTATCATCTCTTGTTTGCGCGGCAGGTCTGAGTGGCGAGAAACTACCGTCCATTCCGACCCTTTGCGTGTCATGTTTGCGGTAGTGGGTAGCTTAAAACACATGCGCTGTAGCTGTCTTCGATGACTGTACGAGATAAGCTTTATCAACGTTCCTTGTCGTCGGCAAAATGATGGCCTCCAACCTAATAGCAATGGCCTCCAACCTATTAGCGATGGCCTCCAACCTAATAGCAATGGCCTCCAACCTAATAGCAATGGCCTCCAACCTAATAGCAATGGCCTCCAACCTACTAGCGATGGCTTCCAACCTAAGAGCGATGGCCTCCAACCTGATAGCAATGGCCTCCAACCTAAAAGCAATGGCCTCCAACCTAATACCAATGGCCTCCGCCTAATTAAGATGGCCTCCAGCCTAATCGCAATGGCCTCCAACCTACTAGCGATGGCCTCCAACCTAATGGCGATGGCCTCCAACCCAATAGCAATCGCCTCCAATCTGATAGCAATGGTCTCCAACCTACTAGCAATGGCATCCAACCTACTAGCAATGGCCCCCAACATTCTAGCAATGGGATCAAACCTATTTGTGATGGCCTCCAACCTAATAGCAATGGCCTCCAACCTATAGCCCTTGCTTCAACCTAACAGAAATGGCCTCCAACCAAACAGCAATGGCCTCCAACCCAGACAGTGA
Organism: Durusdinium trenchii; assembly: GCA_963970005.1. Taxonomy (NCBI): domain Eukaryota; class Dinophyceae; order Suessiales; family Symbiodiniaceae; genus Durusdinium; species Durusdinium trenchii. The sequence continues at coordinate 117,068 of CAXAMN010007102.1, forward strand.
TGGCCTCCAACCTAATAGCAATGGCCTCCAACCTAATAGCAATGGCTTCCAACCTAATAGCAATGGCCACTAGCCTACTAACGATGGCCTCCACACTAATAGCAATGGCCGCCAACCTAACAGCAATGGCCTCCAACCAAATAGCAATGGCCTCCAACCTAATAGCAATGGCCTCCAACCAAACAGCAATGGCCTCCAATCTAATAGCAATGGCCTCCTACTAGCAATGGCTTCAACCTACTGGCAATGGCCTCCAACCTAGCAGCGATGGCTTCCAACCTAAGAGCGATGGCCTCCACACTGATAGGAATGGCCTCCAACCTAATAACAATGGCCTCCAACCTAATAGCGATGGCCTCCAACCTAATAGCAATGGCCTCCAACCTACTAGCAATGGCCTCCAACCTACTAGCGTTGGCCTCCGACCTAATAGCGATGGCCTCCAGCCTAATAGCGATTGCCTGCGCCCAGTAGCAATGGCTTCAAACCTCATAGCAATGGCCTCCACCCTAATGGCAATGGCCTCCAACCTCCAACCTAGGAGCGATGGCTTCGAACCTAATAGCAACGGGCTCCAACCTGATAGCAATGGCCACTAACCTAATAGCAATGGCCTCCGACCTGATAGCAATGGCCTCCAACCTAATAGCAATGGCCTCCAACCTAATAGCAAAGGCCCCCAACCTACTAGCAATGGCCTCCAACCTACTAGCGATGGCCTCTAACCTAATAGCGATGGCCTCCAACCCAATAGCAACGGCCTCCAACCTGATAGCAATGGCCTCCAACCTAATAGCGATGGCGATGGCCTCCAGCCTGCTAGTGATGACCTCCAACCTAATAGCAATGGCCTCCAACCCAATAGCAGTGGCCTTTAACCTAATAGCAAATGGCCTCCAGCCTACTAGCGATGGCCTCCAACCTAATAGCGATGGCCTTCAACCTAATAGCGATGGCCTCCAGCATAATAGCAGTGGCCTCCAACCTAATAGCAATAATAGCAATGGCGTCCAACCTGATAGCAATGGCTTCCAACCTAATACCAATGGCATCCAACCAATAGCAATGGCCTCCAACCCAATAGCAATGGCCTCCAACCCAATAGCAATGGCCTCCAACCTAGGAGCGATGGCCTTTAACCTAATAGCAATGGCCTCCAACCTAATAGCAATGGCCTCCACGCTGCTAGCAATGGCCTCCAAGCTAATAGCAATGGCCTCCACGCTACTAGCAATGGCCTCCGAGCCAATAGCAATGGCCTCCAACCTAATGGCGATGGTCTCCAACCTAAAAGCAATGGCCTCCAACCTAATAGCCATGGCCTCCAACCTAATAGCAATGGCCTCCAACCTAATAACAATGGCCTCCAACCTAATAGCGATGGCCTCCAACCTAATAGCAATGGCCTCCAACCTACTAGCGATGGCCTCCAACCTTGTCAAGTTGTATAGGTTCACTTGAGACACCTCTGGGTGTCACTTAGATGATGCACTCGACCGGTAGCGTTTCGTGTCAAAATCAATGCGGAGCTCCGGTGATCCAGGACCCAAAGTGGCCTGGCGAGGAGCTCAGTAGCGCATGGTTTTGGATTTCTGGCGTGCCAGCCTCATTGGCGTTTTCATTTGTTGGATTGATGTCGTTTTGAGCATTGAGCGTTGCGTCGATGGACATGTTGGGTTGGAACATTGTACATTGTGTGGACAGATGCAATGGTGCATTGTTGGATTTCAGATGTAGTTTCATTTTCTTGAGCTGAAATGGAAGATTTGTTTTCGGAAACGCTTGAGCCATCGTGCGCCCCTGCCACAGCTGAAGGAAGAGAACGTCAGGACAGGTTGAGGTGGACGCAATGTAAAAGAGGACTTCACTTGCTAGTTTTGTTGACTTGCAGTTGGAGTGTTGAGAGTATGGACGCACAACAATTTACACAACTCATGGCTGCATTCGATTCGATGCTCACTCGGCAGAATGTTGTTGCAGAGGGTACAGCACAGTTGATGGCTCGACTCCCAGAGATGATTTCGGCTTCTTCATCGTCGAGCAGTTCGAATCTAGCCCGGAACTTGGAATCGGCCTCAAGGGTCCTCAAAACTCCCAAGCTGGGTTGCTTGGAGACATACATTTTTGAATTGGCTTTGTATTCAAAAAAATCAAGTTTGTTGAGAGTATTCGTGAAGTCGAGAAACTAGATCCCCATACAGAGTTGGAAGCTGAAGGACGGACAGACGAAGAGTGGGAACCAGCTCATAAACTTTACGGAATCCTCGCATCCTATCTCAAGGGTGGTTCATTGCAGTTGAGCAGGATTCAGGCTGAGGAACGCAATGGATTCAAACTTTGGAAGACACTATCAGACCATTTTGCACCAGCAACACGTTAGCGTGCTCTTGCATTGTCACAGGCCATCACGAATTTTCCAGTCATGTCAATAGAGACATCGTTGGCAGAGCAGGAGTACGCATGCTGAGGTCGAAACCATTTGACAGAGATGTGTTGCTTGGCGTGTTGTTGAGAGTTTGCCCAGAGTCCATTCGACAGCATCTTACATTGTCGGTTCAAGAAGCAACACAGTACAGAGATGTTAGAGAAAGAATCCTATGAGCGTGCAAGTCGTGCTTGGTCAGTGAACGATGCATTGAAGCAAGTGACAACTACAAGCAAGTCAACTCCTGGCACAGGAGCCGGTGGCCCAGCTCCTATGGATGTTGACCGTGTTGGCAAAGGAAAAGAAAAGGAAAGAAGGGAAAAGGAAAGTGGAATGATGGAAAAGGAAAGTCGAATTGGTGGTCGAGCGCGTGGAGCAGTTTTTGGAAAGGTGAAAATCAAAAGGAAAATCAAAAGACAAAGGGAAGAAAGGAGGTAGAAAGAAAGGTGGAGGCAAAGGCAAAGGAAAGAAAGGGAAAGAGGGAAAAGGCAAGTACAATTCGGATAGGTGCCGAATTTGTGGGGGCTACGGCCATTGGGGCAATGAGTGTCCCAATAGGAAAAGTGCAAGAGAAGTTGCAGCGTCAGAAACTGCAACATCCAGTGTGCCGGCTAGCGCAGCGGCCAGCGCAGAGACTTCGAGTGTGGCAGGTCGCTCAGTTCGATTGGTTCACATGTACCATGTAGCAACTCCTCCTGATACTTCCATTTGCCTGAGAGGTTCACAATCTCAGAAGTTTCAGACGCCGATGATTGGCTTTCTAGAGTCAGAGCAGTTAGAGAGGTTGAGGCAGTTTACATTGGTGAAGCAGGTGAGACACAGGTCTATCGGTGGTTCTGTGAAGGTGAAGAGTTGAGAGATTGTGGAGAACTAGAAGCAACAGTTGTTGAGCGTGTCAGGACCATGGGCGTGCGTGATAGTGGACAAGAAGGCGAGTGGATGGTGTTGGACAGTGGAGCTGAAGGAGGACAACATGTAGAGGCGCCGAACATTCATTTGGAAGATGCTCAGAAAAGTCAGCTTCAGATCCATGGGATGAGAGAAGCTCAAGTGGAATTTCTCCGTTCGTTTGCGTCGGAGGGAGCAGCAGGTTTTTGCGCGCAAGAAGATTTTGTCGTTTCGAATGTTACAAACATTTTGATTTCCATGGGACGTTTGTTGAAGAATGGTTGGACCTTTGACAAAGTGTCATTGGCTGAGAGGGAACAGGTTGGTGAGCAAAGGCATGGACAATGCGCTGGGGTGTTGGTGGCCCCAGATGAGCAGTGCAAGGTTCCTGTTTTCTATAGGAGAAAGAGTTTGGCTGTTTTGGAACCATTTATTGCGTGAAAAGAATTTGCAGTGGAAGCAATTCGAAGTGTGTATGTTCGGTTTAAGACTGATCTGAGAAAGTTGAGCGAAGGATGGCAATTTTTGGAAAACGGCAACCCAGTTCATTTGAGCATGGTCCAAACTTCACAGATCCCAAGAGTCATTTATCTCCTGCGACCTGGAGGCTCAGGACAATGGAACTGTTGATAGGAGCAGTTTGGGAGATTGTGGAGCACTTGCAGGAATTGAACAAACGCAAGACATTGGCAGGACCCATTGCTGGTGTGTTGTATCCAACGAAGATTTTGACCTGTGCGCAAAGACACATAGAGCCGCTTAGTTCTTGCATGTGTGAAGTTATTTCAGGCAATGAGCAGCGCGAGGAGATTCGTGAACAGGAAGCTGGACACGTTGAGGAACAACGTCCGTTGGAGGAGGTCATTTTCGAGAGAGAGCCAGTTGTTCCTTTAGAGCTTGAAACGGCGCCACCTTGCAAATTGATGAACCCTGGATGGTCAGGCGGTTTGACAGAACAACCTGAGGTACCTTGGATCAATGGCAAGCAGTTGACAGTTGAGAGCCGAGTGAAAGATCTTGCAGATGCTTGTGCTTTTCTTGGCATTAATCAAAGTGGCTCCAAACGTAAGTTGTACAACAGGTTGTGCACATTTTGAGAAGGAAACTCAACGTGATTTGGAAAGAAGCAAGATGGCCATGGAGAATCAGATGCAAGGACCTCAGAGCAAGCTACAAACAAAACCAAAAGAGAAACCAGAAAACCCGGAAGAGATTGATAAACGCAGTGCCAGGCATTTTCCATTTGCAGAGTGGTGTGATACTTGCGTGAGAACCAAATCAAGAGAAGACAGGACAATTGCAAACGCAGACTTCAAAGAAGAAGAAGACAGTGGAATGCCCCACATCCAGATGGACTGGATGTATCTTGGCCGTAATTGCCCTGCTTTGGTAGTTCTGGTTGTGATGGCAAGATATACAGCTGTGTTCCCAACTCGTACAAAAGGCGCTTGGAAGTCGGTAGCCGAGTGGATTGTGAAGTTTTCATTGGAAATGAATCGTGTTGATGATTGCGTGTTCGTGATGGATGCAGAACCGGCTACATTGGGCATGTTGGACATTGTGGTTTCGTTGGGTCATGAGTTGGGGTACAAAGCACAGAAGAAGTGGGGTAAACCATATCATAAGGGTCGAACAGCTAGAGTTGAACGTTTTATTCAGACATTGAAGAGACTGCCTGCAGCAGTGGTCGTTTACATTGAAGAACAGTTGCAAGCAACATTGGACGAGGTGCATTGTTTGAGAGCGTGGGCACTGGTTCACGCTTGTTTCTTGCTGAACCTTTTGGGGAATTTGTTCTTGGTTTGAGGCAACCAGCAAAGTAGGGAGGAACAAGCGTTTGGATTGGTGGTATTTGGGTAGGAAGGACAGTTCGGACATGAATGTCATCATACGGTGCGCAAGTCAGACTCGTTCTGTGAGACGGTGCGCAAGTCCTTGGCGGTTGGACGCCGTTGCGAGTTCACCATCAAGTCGAAAATAGCAAGGCCTGGCATTACATTGGAAGCTCCCCTTCCTGTGATAGAAGGGAGGCGGGGGACCGATGATGCGCCAGAGGAACCAGGCCCTCCTGTGTTGCCAAGTGGAGAAGTCGATGAGGAAGCATTGGAGGTGATGAAGCGAGGTCAAGATGGTGAAGAACTAGATGAGGAGTACACTCCTACTATACCTTCACTAGCGCACAAAAGGCCGCGTTCTCCTTCAGCTGAGGTGTTGGAAGAGGAAGGACATGTGGAGATCCCGGTTGAGCAAGGAGAAGCAGCGCCGAAAACACCAGAGATACCAGATGCTGCAATGCTGGAGGAGAGAAAGCGTTTCAGTGACAGTCCGTTGGAAGAGGCAGCAAAAGCTCCAAAGCGTAGCACAGAAGGAGGCCCTACGTCATCAGGCTTGTACTCACCTTTCAATGCTGGACAGGTTGTTGAGATATCCCACGATGACGAGTTGTGGGAAGAAGGTTTTGAATGGTTTTGACATTGATTCCTTCTTGGACAGTGAAGATGCTGATTTCGCTGGAGAACATCCACCGGTGTCGAGCGATGAAGAGCTGCGCAGGTTGGATTCAGAAGCAATGGTGAAAGAGGTTGAGAAGTTGACAAGTCTAGATGTTGTTGAGCATATTTCCAAAGCGATTGCAAACCTGAGGGTAAATACATTGACCTGAAGGAGGTGTGGGACTGGCGTTTCCGCGACCAAATTTGGAAACGTCGTTGTCGCATTGTCGCAAGAGAATTTCGGATGGGACAGGCTTCAGACGCGTGTACATTTTCTCCTACTTCTGCCTATTCAGTTGTGAGGTTGTTTTTAGCGTGCCACCTATTACACAAATGGAAGCTGGCGAGCGTTGATGTGTCAGATGCCTATTTGACCGTGCCGCAACAGGAAATTCTTTTTTTATTTTGAGATCAAACCATGGATCAGAAAAGTTCGAGGCCTTGGAAGTGACATGATTTGGCAGCTGAAGAAAGTTCTTCCTGGCCAAAGGAACGGGGCCCAAAGGTGGTTCACCGCATTTACAGATTTCTTGAAAGGTATTGGTTTTGAGCATTATGATCTCACGCCAGCAGTGTTGAGACATTGTGAGAAAAAGATCCTCATCAGTGTACGCGCTGATGACGAATTGGTGGCAGCAGAAAGCAAAGCAGAGATATAGATTGGTTCGACCAAATCCAAAGTACATCGAGAATCTGCTGAAAATTTATGACTTGGTTGGAAGGAAACCGAAACAAGTCCCAGAACACGCAAGTCTTGGCGCAGTGGACACAAGTGAAGAGTTGGACGAAGAAGGACAAAAGTTGTTTCGTCGTGGCTTGGGCATTTGCGTGTATCTTTGTCAGGACCGCCTCGACATTCAGTTTTGTGTCAAGACATTAGCTGGAAAGACGAAGGCGCCGACAAAGCAAGCAGAAACTGGTTTGAAGCAGCTCATCCAACATGTGGCAGGAACCCAGTACATGTCATTCTGGCTTCAATACACCAAAGTTGGAACAAGGTTGGCATCAGCGTTGAATGGACATACAGAGCAAGAAGGACAATCCTTAGATTGCGTGGGAGTGTTTGCGATTTGGATTGGGCCGGCAACAGTGATCGAAGGAGCACAAGTTGTGTTATCATCTTGTTGAATGCGCTGGTGGTTTTGAGTTATAGCAGGACTCAAGCCGAAACATTGCCTATGTCAAGTGGTGCTTCAGAGTCCTTGTTGTTGAAAAGCGTATGGGAGTTCATGATGCGCCGAACCTCGAACCTGGAGCTACGATCAGATTCAAGCTCTGGGAGGCAGTGGGCTCAGCGTGCTGGAGTTGGAAGGCTCAAACGTATCTCAGAGAGGGTTTGCTGGATTCAAAGAGCTGTGAAGGGAGGTTGGCTTGACATTATTCCTATTGGAACACATGTCAATGTGGCAGACATCAACACCAAACGATTGAGTGCAAAGAGACAGATTTTTCAAACATTGTGGACATTGTTGGTTGGCTTGTTAAATGCTTGGCTTGAACATTGTTTATCAAATTTGGCCATTGGTTGTGAAAAGGCTGAGACGATTTCGCGAGACAAACGCTGGGACTGGACCTGGTGGAGAGGAAGAAGAAGAAGAAGAAGAAGAGATCAGTGAGGATTCAGGCGGGGCTGGACCTGCAAGTGAACAACAGTCAAATGTTTTGATTTCAACAGCGGCTGGAAGCTCAGACGTTGCAGTGGCCGCAGGTGCAGATAGTGGAGGTGCGATGAGTTCAGATGATGTACCAAGCACACCACGCTTTCCGCCCATGTTCTCCAGATAGTCAGTCGTCTGATGAAGAATATCCTTGCCCTCCAGATGAAGAACCAGAAGCAGATTTGAGATCAGAAGACGCTTTTTTCAACGAGCACAACGTCCCTGGCAGGAACTACGGCGCAGGGATGGAAACAGAAGAGACCCCAGAGGTTGGAGTCGAGGAGACGGTTCCCTCCCATTCTCCTCTTGTACTTTGTGCTTGTTTGACTATATAGTTTCTGTGAGTTTGAGTTTGTCTTTTCTTTTGGTCCCCCCATTCTCCTCTGGTACTGTTGTTTGTTTTCTCTTGATGAGGAAAACAAGAAACAAGTCTAGGCACATCTTCGCAGAATTTCCAGCCAGAACTCCTTCATTCTGCCTCTCAACCGTTTCCCTTTGGGATGGCGCCAGCTGAAGAAGAGAATGAAGAGGAAGATAGCGAGATTCCGAACAATGAAGATACAGAAGAGAGGTACCGGAGGTATCAGAGCGCTCCAATGGAGGAGTGTTCAGATGTTGAGTTTTGGCAGACATGGCATCATTTGAGCAGTGAGGAATCTAGTTACGATGGGTTGAACCAGGAAGTTGAGACGGAAGCTGAAGAGCCTACAGTTCCTGAGAATTGAGCTGTGCAAGATTTTGATGGCGAGCGATTCATGTTACAATGCGTTGCGTGGAAGGCTATAGTCGTGCTCCAACTGAACCACGGCTATGGCAAACGACAGTTTGTTGCACAACGAAAACATTGCAAGCCAGTTGCAGTGTATGCTAGAATCAGCAAAGTTCTTTTGTGGAAATAGGGTCTTGAGAACGACCCCGGAGCGGATGCTACAAAATGTAGCCCTACAAAGTAAAGTGGAGGACCTTTTCCGTGTTTACCTTGATGATGGTAACATCCACTTTAATCATGTGATGTTTGAACTCGTACGTTCAACATCAAGGCGGGGTGTCAAGTTGTATAGGTTCACTTGAGACACCTCTAGGTATCGCTTAGATGATGCACTCGACCGGTAGCGTTGCGTATCAAAATCAGTGCGCACTCCGCTTGACAAACCTACTAGCGATGGCCTCCAACCCAATAGCGATGGCCTCCAACCTAATAGCGATGGCCTCCAACCTAATAGCAATGGCCTCCAACCTACTAGCGATGGCCCCCAACCTAATAGCAATTGCCTCCAACCTAATAGCAACGGCCCGAGGTTTGGACTCCGATCCCTCCACATCTCAAGCTGAAGACGAGTTCCAATCCGCTGGGAATGACAGAGTTCGATCCGGTCATTCGCATGGTCGACGCAGAGAGCGGTCTTATGGAGCTCCAGCTGGGAAGCATTTGGTGATGGGCCAAGCAAGGTGGAACGGGATTCTGACTCGCCTTCATACCCAGCATTCAACAGCTAGAGGCTTCAAGGTCTTGTACTTGTTTCTCAGACTGTGGCACTGGGCTGTCCAAGTTTTTCTTTTTTTTAATGCGCAATGATCTTTACAGTGCACTCTTTGGTTTGGTTGCGTCCTTCGCGCCTCTCCTTGAGCTACCTTTGATTCACCTCTTCTTTTTCTTTCGATCGTTTGAGTGTGTCCAAATGTTTTGCCAATCTGTACAATGGACCAAAAATATCGAACACAAGACATCTATCAAAACCTATTCTCCTTGAACGCTTCGTATCGTTCCATTCTTGGGGCCGGTTTGTACCGTTGCCCAGGATGCCACTTGGGCTGATCGTGCCAAAACCGTTTTTGACGTGTCACTGTCTTATACGTACTATCCGTTTGACGAGCAAACTCTTGTGCCTTGTATGAACTCGGTTGCATTTGTATGCACTCTTGCGGCTGCACTAAAAGCGTCAGTCGACAGCACCATCTATCTTAGGACTTGTGCTTGCCGTTTGACTACTTCACGGATCCTGAAATTTCAGATTGGGGGGATGGTCCAGGCTGGAGTTGAATTTTGCTTTGAGCAAACATCAACATGAAAGACTTGGTCGACATGCTTTGTGTGCAGGATCAAACGTGCATAGCTAAGTACACCCAAAGCGCCCCAGCGCATTAGGCCCTCAAGGGCACATGCTGTCACATGCTGAATATCAGCCAGGTAGATCCAGGGCCCTCAAGGGCACATGCTGTCACATGCTGAATATCAGCCAGGTAGATCCAGGTAAAAACTCCTTTTCTCAGCCCAAGGGGTGGCATCGGGCAACGCACGAGCCAGTTCGGATTTGATTTGATTCTGTCAAGCATGGAATCTGTGGATTCTCAGAAGTCCACTGCACGGGACCTTGCTGCCTTGCTCTTGCACATTGTGAAGTGACTAGGCAGGTATTCGGGTTCATTAGCTTCGTTTTGGGGCTTGATCAAATTGATTTACTTGATCGCTTTCATGAAGCAACATCAAGTTCGTAGAAATCTGCATTGCCTGACACGCTGAATCCACAAGGAACGCATCAAGTGAGAAGAGGGGAGAGCGCTTCCATGCACAGCCGTTTCCCATCCGAAACAGAGACAAGTCGTGTATAAAGCAGCATATTGGAGACATTGCATTGCAGCCAAAGGATCCAAAAGAAGCAGAGATACTTGCAAGAATAGCGGGCAGACATCTATCGAATGAGAAAACACAAACACCTAAAACCATGGTGAGCAAGAACTGACTGTGCACAGCTGGATGTGCACGAAGCCCCTTTTCCTAGCAGGAAGGAACATTTTGCGAACGTATTCTCTACTTTCATTGAACAGCGAGAATATGAAGCCCAACTAAGGGTCTGAATCCTTTTTGTCCAACGCGGCTTGAAACGAATTCTTTTGTGCCCGCCCCGCAAAGTGGTGACTGGTCAATTTCTTGTGTGGCTGCATTGTTTCTACAGAAACACGATTTGACAGCGGCCTGTGGACGGCGCTTGCTTCGCTTGCTGCTTTGCTCCGGCAACGTGCTCAGCATTTCAACACGTGTCACCCTGGAGGTGTCAAACACGAAGACGAAGAGATTGCTCGGGACGGGCTGAAAGGGGGTATGCAGCTGTCGGACTCATGAGACATGCGATTTGGTCATTGGTCATTTAGCGCTTCAGCGGCTTTTGGTTATTTTTACATAGTGATATCAGTGATGGTGCTTGCATTGCGATTGGACACCAGAGACATGTTGCAACTCAGGTGAATGATTAAAAAATTGGCAAGTCTTGATTGAACCTGTTGCAGTTCCCCATCCGTGAGTTCATTGTGTTGCCTGAAGGTACTGCTTTCAATTAGAACCCTGCAGGACATACAGTCTCTCTCAGTGCATTGGGACGCACCCGCAAGTCACGCACAGTTTGTGTCAGAAAGATTTGTGAGCGAGCCGCTAGACTTTCCAGAGTTTCAGTCATCACAAGAAAGAAGATCTGATTTGTCTTTTGGGACATTTAAACTTTAAATGGAGCATGTTCAAGAATTTGGACATATTGAAGAATGCGTCTAAGATGTCGATAGCCCGGCACCTATCCTGCTTTTAGTCCTTTTTGTTACCTCAATTCACGGGCGGTCAGTCACATGGGATCACAAACAACTGGAAACCACGATTACCACACAACATTGGGCACAGATTGCCAGCTGCTGATCACCACAAATCTGGAAATTGTTTCTCCACCACTAGAAGTCATCACTGGTTAAGCACTGATTAGTGATGCTGGAGCAAAGCCATACTAAAGACTTCAAAAGGAAAAGACAAGGTCAAACCAATTTGCCCTCTATTTTCACTCTTTCAAAGCGTTGGATCCTTTTGGGCGGTTTGTTCACTGATAAGGCATGGATGAAGTGTTGCACATGCAGATTTTGCCAATCTCAGGCGAGCTGATCTAAGTATGTTCAAGTCTCATCAAGCATTGACAACCGAGGTTGGAGAGCAAGGGCTTTACTGTGGATGGAATTGAAATCTTCGCAGACTTCAACTCGGAGATCACGAGCTCCGTTTGTATACGCATCCATATATTCAGACGTACCTTACTTGAATGGCTGGAAATAAGGAGTTTGAACTGATTTGAACAAGAGTGACACGCACCGTGCAAGGCATCACCATTCTGGTTCTCCGCTTTTTCTGGCCCTTGACAGCATTGCTCTTCATCCCCTTTGCAGGCTGAGGGCTCAGCTAGATGAGCCTGACGTGCGCTTCACATGATTTGCGCCCACATATGGCATTGATAGCTTCCGAGAGGGAAAGCCGTCACACCTTTCGGCCGTGCGCTTTCGGCCTTGTGATGTTGAGACAAGATTGTATGATATTGTATGAAGGTGTATGAAATGATAGGAAGTGCATCAGCCCCATTTGAAAACATCGATGATGTCGAAGCGTAGTCACATTGTCGCTTTACTCCAGGTTTCTTCATTCCGATCGAGATGGTGATGCCTCGTGTGGCCACGGGCTTCATCTCCTTTTTGTCCCTACAGGTCTTCAGGAGTGGAGTGCTCACGTAGCCGCTGAAAGCTGCTGAATCATTCTTAACTGAACAGGTTTGCTTTGAAAGGGTTTCTTCCCCCAGATAGCTGCAAGCTATAGGGTTCTTACTTCTCAATGATGTGGCTCTGGATCGGCGTTTCGTTTTGCCCGTGCTGGTGCTGGTGCTGGATCGGCGTTTGCTGGGGCGAGCCGGTGCAGGTGTTGGTGTGGGTGCTGGTGCGGATGCTGGTGCTGGCACTGGATCGGCGTTCTCTTGGGCGTGCTGGTGCGGGTACTGGTGCTGGTGCAAGTGCTGCTGCTGCTGCTGCTGGTGCTGCCAGTGCGCACGCAGACAAATTCAGTTTTTGATGTTGACCCAATCTCTTGATTGTTCTCCTAGTTGCTTTCTTTGCCATTCTTGCAGTGTTCCTCTTCCTGGTGTTGTCCGTATGCTTGCTGTCTCCATATCAATATCCTTTTGATAGGAAGGCTCTTGTTTGTTGTGGATCATGCTATCATCATGTTGCCATTATTGTTGTATTATTCTCTTTTTGGGGGGTTCGAATGTGTTTGTGGAAAATTATTGTTCGCGTTTGTTTCCTCTTCATGTTGTTGTCGTCCTTGTTCTGGTTGTTGTTTTTCTTCTTCTCGGGGTTGCACTTGCCGTACCGCGGTGGGGTTCGAACCGGGATCCCCCTCGTTATTTCGGCGGATGGAGCTGGGCCAATGAGAATGATTCTAGGGGTTCGTCCCGCGATCTCCCACCGTACATAAAGACTTGCTATCCCAAGAGTAGCTCCAGCTAGCTACGCTAGCTTTTGTGATCACCCAGTGCCAGCAGTTTTCCTCATAGTGAACAATGCAACGCAGGTGTGTACTCCAGCATTATGTTGCGAAACCAAGAACTTGGGCCCAAGGTCCAGGCAGCAGTCATCATGCCGATGTGTTTCAAAGCTCTTGGCAGTTCGCAGTTCGTGGCGTTGCCTTCACTCGTTTGCCCAAGGGCGGACACCCCACAGGCGGAGACACCCGGAGGCAAAAGAGGCGACCCAAGCTACCCAGGGCAATTGGAGACAGGAGAAAGCCCTTCTACCAGTCAAAAGTTTACAAGACCCCAGATAGCGGGTGTGTAGGGACAAGGCTCATAGTGCCTAAAATCCCAATGTCACGTCTAATAGATTTCACTGTCGAGCGGTGCCAAGAGCATTGTTCACCTCGCCGGGGACGACATCATGTCATGCCAGGGATAAGCACCAGCACGCCCAGCCTCCATCCGTCGGAGTCAACTTTCCGTACGAGAGCTGCGCCCTGATGGCTACACCCATGCACTTTCTTTCCTGGCGCTGTATCTACACAAAGGACCCCTTCTCTTCTGAAGGTTTTATAGTTGTAACCTGGCTATGAGTCAGAATCCGGTACCCTAGTGAACATCCAAAAAGCCAATAGACTACAGTAGGGTGGTAATCATCCCCAAAGGTACCTTGAGTTTTGACCCCATGGTCACATAGATGTTTCTAGATACTTATATACTGTAACCACCGATTCAGCTTTTCAGATGTACCGCCTTTGCGGGTGCCTCTGTGGCTGCAGCAATCTCATAACAAAACCTCTCAACATTTAAGCGGTGTGTGGACACGATGACGTGCCGGTAACTTGCACCTACCGGTAACTTATGCACAGCGATTCCAGACGTCAGACTGCAACCCCGAGGTCGCTCATGTCCGCCAAGCTAACACGATGAAAGCTTCTATATTGTCTGACACTACTTTCCCCTTCCTCACGATTTTTTGCGCGAGCTAGTCGGGGTTACGTTTCCCATTCGATTTTCAACCGCGAGCCTCAGACGCTGCGATACTCCTCCGGTTGTGCCAGTAAATGAGGTTGGCGAAAAGAACCCTGCTGGTTCTGAAACTCCATGGCGGAGAGGTTCTGGCACTGATATGGTGGGATCCCAGCAATCAGTGTTTTCACCAAGTACCATGCACACAGTGCGCACTCAGAGAAAATGCGCTCCAGATACACATACCCGTCAATGCATTTTACATATATTAAATTGATACCTGCTAACTACAAGACCTAGCGTGCAATATCAGCATCAGAATCATGTCCCGAGCCATTCCTCGCTAGCTTTCGTCCCCCTCCCCTGGCCTCAAGTCTTCAAAGATGGCGTTGAAGCGGTTGCGCATGAGCACTCTCACCCACCAAGGGCTCAGGATTGGGTTGCGGTTTGGCTATTGTGCCAGGATGCCTGTGAGGACAGCCAGTTATATATCTCAAGCGAGGTGACTGGGATCTTTTGGGTGATCTCCGGGTGTGATGAGTGCTTGGGTCACCTCTTTTGTGCCGCCTCTCCGGCTGTCTCCGGCTGTGCTGGGGCTAGGGTGCAGTTTCTGTGGCTGTTTCGAGCTGTCCTCGGCCATTTTGTTTGTGTCATTCGTAGTTGATTACGTTTACAGGTTGCTGGCTGCTGGGTGCCTTGGTAAGCTTCAAGAATTCTGTGATATAGTGTCGCAGGACTATGGCATATTCTTTGATCCCAAAGCCGTCTTCGTCGCTCCTTTGGATGGACGTGGCCAGCTCAGGTTATGCTGATTGGTGAGTTCGCCCTTTCTTACACCCGAGTGACCACTGCCTGGAAATGTGGAATTTGAATTGTGCGTGCTGGTGTGGAATCTGTGTTGAATCTGTTTGACGACAGATTTCATAGCACTGCCAGGCGTCACACTGTTAGACAGTGGGTGCAGAGGCAGTTGCATGCAATGGACATATAGAATGGTATAAACGGGTGTTCACAAAACAATACTGCAACTGAGGTTCAGCACCAAAGCACAAAACGCACCATTAATTGGACAGTGGCTCATCACCAAATGTAAATGTGCAGCGAGGAAACAAAGGTAAATCCTACGTCATTCGCATTCAGAAAATCACCCTCGGGCACCTAGTTTAGAAAAGGAGCTACAAGACCAGAAAGATCACCGGTTTTCAAGCGTGTGCGCACAAGTGCTTGGAATGAACGCTTTTCATGAAATGGAATTTCGGGGAGACTGATTGCTCTGCCTGTTGGCGAAGTGCTCGTTCATGGGGTGGGAAGGACAATATCTAGGTGATCAAGAGGAAGGCCCTCAATGTCGCCGCATTCATGCGGTGGTCGAATGGGCAGTGCCACGCCAGCATAGAGTCGAAATAGCCAGTTACAGTTCGGCCCAAGAAATACCAAGATCTGAGGTGTCTTTGAGAGGCATCAGGAAGTCGCCATTTCAAGGTGCTCACATGCAGCCAATCTATACAATCATGAAATCTATGGCAATCCTTTTGCAAAGCTGCTCCACCACACCTTTCAGCTGCGGACACTTGATGACACCTGGTTAGATCGCGCCTGTACGGTGATAGATACATGTTTTGAACACCAGGGCGTTGGGTGTGAGTGCAACCCACTGCACCACATCAGAGGGGTTCCATGTACTCGTACGAAGGTGTGTTGATCAACTTGTGCACATGAAGATGCGTTGGCCATAGCCTGTTCTTTGCTGTTGGGTGGCATGGGCCTACTTGCTTGGCCCTATCAGTTATATATTATTTCTAAATTGCCAATGTGGTGGTAGCTTTTTTTTGTGCAAAGGTTTCTGCGTGTTGGATCTGATCAAAAGCCAGTAGGTGCATCAGGCGTGTCTGAACTGCTGCCCCATCAGCGAAATTGTTACCTTGAATGTTGCAAAGGTTCAATATAAACAGTTATGTTAACTGTGGGAATCGACTGCAATGATGAGCAACCGCTCACGATTTTGCGGTGCAATAGCTGCGAAGTTAGTTATTTGTTCCCATTCAAGGAAAAGCCAGCCCAGTGGATGATCTTTTTAAGAGCAAAGTGTGGGTGGTCAAGCAGGGCTGAGACCTCTAAGGCAATCACACATGGTCTGATGAGGCTTACAGTAGTTGAATGAGCACATATGCCAGGACTTTGCCACCATGTCTGCTTAGTCCGGGCAAACAGGCAAACATGTGACTAGGTCTGGTTGTCCAGGTCAGCAACATAGACATCGCGATATTTAGGGCAGACTCACCACCAGGCATGTGGGGTTGGCATATCATTAGCGACCTTTTGCACGACATGCAGAATCCTTTCGCCTTATGAGTTGAGTTCCCAATTGAGTCATCTCAGTATTCCGCTCTACAAGAATTCACTGAGTAGTAGAGTAGAATTCCGCGAGCAATTTTGGCAAGAGAACTGTGATCGACTGGACCTAAATTTTGCTATGCAGGCCCAAACACACTTCCTGGCACACGTGGAAGCTCAGGGACCTTCTGGGAACAAACAGTGTGGAGGGGGAGAGAGAACCTTATGCAGAAGGGGTGCACTGCCCAGGTTCTTCTTGAGTTGGTCCATTCTTTCTGACATGATAGTTCCCCCAAGAACCACGAGACCGAATTCCTTGTGGGGAAAGGACATCGCCTGGCCAACATGCCCTCACCACAGCGAAACAGAAACTAAGTCACCAAGTCGACGCCTACGCCAACGTACAAGCAAGGTCAGCTCCAGCCAAGCAAGGTCTTGATTGTGGAAGCAGTTCTGACGTGGCAGAACAACTCTGGTGTTGGACACATTGCCCGCACAATCCGGCATCCTCATTGAAAGAGAAAGGCCTGTGCAACCGCGAGAAGACATTCTGATCACAGTTCTTTTCGCAGAGCATTTGCGGGTCGACGCAATCTATTCGCCAGCTCATTCAAGACCAAGTGCCACTGAAACTCATCCAGTCAGTTGACTTTGACCCATGCATAGCGGATGTATACTGTATAGTATACTGTCAATCCTTTGACGTTGCCCAACCAGTCAAAATGCCTTTCACGAATTTGCCGAGCATCAAAAACTGCAAGAACCATTCCAATATAATTCACAGCACCAGTTGAACACAGCTGTTGGCTGACCTACTGCTTCAACCACAGGGCGGAAGTGTGGATGTTCTGGAATTGGAGTGAGAGTTTGTTTCCGTCATTAGAGTATCCTGCTTATTGCACCATAGTTATATGTGCGAGTGCAACGCAGGAGCCAGCGAAAACGCGCGCCCCTTTTCAACCACCTCGTAAGGGCCGATGTGCTGAGCGGATGTGTGACGTATTTCACGGCAATTCATGCAAGAGAAACGCACCGGTGGACATCTTTTAAACAACTATAAAAAAACAGAAACAGGAACACTAAGTCTCCAGAGGACCAATGCCTTCCGCCTTGCGTCGTCTAGCAGACTTCATTTGTTCATCACAGATGATATGCCATTTCTGTCCCAACTGGTAGTACAAATTGATTTGTTGCTTTTCGGTGGACTTCGTCAACGAGTTCGCAAGTTGAGCATCTGAGTGGATCCACCAAAGGGTCATCTGAGTTTCCCATGTGGAGTCTTTGAGCGACAACGACTCAATCGTGGGTCTCTTTTCTTCTCCCTTCACTGTAGGAGAATCTCGGTCCAACCGATCGTACAAGTTCTTGCTGTCTGTGACTACCATACCGGGTGTAAGGGATATCATTTTGTCACATGAAAGTTGACGTAAAGCAACTGGAGAATGTTTCATTTCTGACCAAAGGTATCGTAAGTGGTACAACTCGTCCTCTGAGTTCACCACCGCATAGACTTCGGCACATGCCGGGCTGCGACACTTGCGATGTATCTTCCCAGAACGCTAAGCTAGTAGAGTAACTTCAGTAAGGGAACCCTTTCGCAAAGCCTGTGAAGCAAGTCCAACGACAATACCTTCAGTGCTGTTAATACCGTCTGGTCTGTTTGCCCATGCTGCGCCCCCCCAGGCTACAAGTTCTACTGGAGCATCTTTGGCCATAGCGTGTATCTTGAGGGGGATGTAGTTACGCTTGACCTCGTCGACTAGCTTGTTAAGCTTGATGACGTCCTCGATCTTGCTTTCGGGAACTAGGGAGATGATAATATTAACATCGGAAGAGTGAATCACATTTGTTTGCCCACAACGCCAACTCAGACTCCCCAATACTGCTCGCATCTGAGAGTGTTCCTTCTCTGTAGTCCTTTCATTTCGTTCGCGAAAACGTTCTTTGTTGAGGTGTACAGGATGAAGTGTGTTCACAAAATCCTGTTGTGACAAGGTGAAGCCATAACCCTCATTTTGGGTGACCCTGATACCACACTGAGTGAAGGGGGTGCTCTCCCAAGTTCTCCAATTAAATTCCACTCCAATTTTACTTATATATACCCAAATACAAGGTTCGCTCTTCATACGGCTATAGCCTATCGATTGGAGGAAAGTAGAAACACTCTTGTACCACCACAAAGGTGCCTCCACTATATAATCCGTACGCGGCTGGCTGCAACTGCGTTGTAGAACCTGGCCCTGGCGGTATGTTTAGGGCTCTGCAGATCTCGTTTGTTGGTGCCACTTGCAAACCATGTTCGACAGTGTCTCCCTGCAGGAAAGCCGATGAAACATCGCCTTTTCTTACCCTCAAGTGTTTGCGGGCACAAAAACCAAGGAAAACCTGCCTTGTCGGCCATGTAGGCCTCATGAGCTTCGGGATCCATAGCCGGCTTGAAAACGGCATTAAGCCAAAAGAAAAGGGGGCAGTCCCCCCGATCTGTGAATGTCCTGCTCAACTCAACCTTTACCCCCCCGGACTTTAAATGTCCTGCTCCATTCGACCTTTCTCCCAACGCATGGGCTCCACTTCTATCCTATATCCGCTAACAGTAAGTGGGCCTTGATCAAGACCTTGTGTATAAAGAGCCTGTCTTATCGACCCTCAATGCGAGACTTTGCGCCTCTCTGCCTTCTACTTCCCCCTGCCCGACAGCAGTTCCAGCGCGCTGTCGAAGTCACCCATAACCACATTGATGTCTTCTTACGGTGTATTCGTTTATGGGCCCATGGATGGATGACACTCCCACAAACGCCAAAAGCTCCAATCTACCCAAAGTTGAGCTCTAAACTTCACTTCGCAAGTACTTACGAAATACAGTGTGAAAGGTGCTATATATATATACACTGTAAATATACAGGTAGATGCTGTGTTCTCAGGCAGTTGGTTGGACCCAAGAAACAAGACAGCTGCCACTTAACAAAGCAAACCTAAGAAGCGCGTGGGCATGCCATCCTTGGAGCGCGAGTGATCATGCTGGATGCACTCGCTGAGTACTGAACTGCTTCGCCGGACTATCAGTTGGATGCAACAGTGCATGATTGCCGATTGCCGAGGTCACGATGTTCACAATGACGGTGATAATGTTGCTTGGAATTTTGAGTTTGACCTTCCCGCGACAGACCTTTCGGAGAACCTTGATTAAGCCGAGGTTTGCCAGCGTTTTGGAAAATGTTCTGGCACAGGCCTGGGCCAAGTATATAACCAAGAACCCGGCTCGCGAAATCCATCTCAAAGGGCCCTTACGACTTTCAAGTGAACATGCTTGGAGAGAAGTGTCCTGGTTGCTTGACCTCAGGCAGTGCGAGCAAATGTGTCAAGCCACGCCGCAAAATTTGTGGACAACCTCTCAAAGGTGACTTTCCCAGTGAACCTTGGGACAATATCCTTTTGTGAAAGCCTTCACGGCCGAAATCCAAAGTCGACATGTTTTTTCCACATGTTTTTCACGATTTTTTTGTAATTATTTTGGCTCATTATTTTGATCTCGTTACGTTCACATTTGGATTGAGATTGCTTGATTCAACTTGCAACGTGAGGACGGGTGTGACGATGCTGACAGTGCTTTTCTGGATGGGAGCAATGAATGTGGCTACTGATTGGCTCATGGCAGTGTGCATCATGATCCTCTCATTCTGGCTTCTCTCCTTTAACCTAGCGATCTTTCTGTGACTTGGACCGAGGCTGACCCGATCCCACTTATTCAGTACTATATAGTTCCGACTTCGTGTAAGATTTGCTGTGCACCACGAGGTATATTCGCTGCTTGGAATCTACATTGATGAAGACCCTGGTGGAGCAGATCGCGCATCCAGTGACTTCAATGCAGTTTCCAGCTTGTTGTTGTGTTTTGAATGCATAACAGCTGGGATGACTATACGGACAGGCCAGTCCTGGCCTCAGTCTACTCTTCAACAGCTTGGCCAAAATGAAAGGCCTCCCTTGATTCATTTGCTGAGTCCTGGTCCACAACCTACTTCCAGCTGTAGCCTGCAGAGCATTTTTGACTTCAGTTAAAATCCGTCGTGATGTGTTTTATTCAATCCTTTCTTAAGATTAAGATCCTATACCTTCAAAGCTGTGCCGCAGCAATAGTTTCCATCACACTGGACATCCACGTGTTAGATGGTGTTGCCTTCAGAAATAAATACTGGGTCAATTGTCACGCTGCTTGCTCGGCAGCACCTGTCACGCGTGCACCATGTTGACAAAATGCAGCGCAATGCCCTTTACCCTTTACAGTGTCAACGTTCCTTTCCCCACCTGACAAGATTGATGTCGCATGGACATGTCTTGACCAAAAGATTGTAGACAAACTGTTCTGACCGTGAGATGTGTGAGTGTGTGTGTGTAATCCGCTATCACAAGCTGTTGATCCGTAGAAAGTTACATGTTCACGAACTCTCGATCATTTGCATAGCAGGGGGCACAGGCCCATCGTGGATACCTGTGCCAACGAAGCTGTTCCACGATGGGGAAGCGGAGATTGATCACCTCCGTGTACCTGCTGAAAGTTGTGATTTTGGCAAGCACTGCTGCACTTGGCAGTAGGGCCAAAGCACTGGATACATAGCAAACACCCGAACAAGAGGAACAATAAATTTTGTTGTTCTAGGCTTCAGCTTGTTGTTCTACAACTGACCCGAGTTGGTCTATAGAGTCACTGTGAGCACCATCGCCTGTCGGTCATGGATGCAAACCGCTGCACATGTTTGGTACGAGGCAACCCCCTCCTTTTTTCCTTTAGGCCTTTGGGCTTCACCTTCTTGTATTCAATAAGCGCAATCAGGATGCGCGTTGTCGTCGCTCGGATCGTTGCAGTCTGTTCGGGCCTTGCCCATTGCGTACGAGGACCCCCTTGCTCCTAACTTCTCTTCATTAAAGTACCACCCCTTCAAGGGCCAGCAGGGTCCTGGCTTAGAACGCCTGGCACTAAATTGACGTCAGGTCCTCCGGACCTTAAGTTACTCTCGGATCTGGGGTCTGCTCAGACCTTCGAGGTTTGTGCCTTTGATGTGATGGGCGCAAGGAACCCATTCTATGCCGTCAAAACCACCTGGTTGTGTACGAGGACTCCTCTCTTTCTAGGCTTCGCCGTGTTGTCTTACTTGAAAGCTTTAAGACTTCCATTGGGAGGGCCTTGCGTGTGTAACCCGCAATCACAAGCGGTTGATCCGTAGAAAGTTACATGTTCACGAACTCTCGATCATTTGCATAGCACGGGGCGCAGGCCCATCGTGGATACCTGTGCCAACGAAGCTGTTCCACGATGGGGGAAGCGGAGATTGATCACCTCCGTGTACCTGCTGAAAGAGTGTGTGTGTGTCACACCCTGTATTTAAGGGTTTGGAACTTTTCTCCCCAACTGCAACCAGGGGCGTCAAGCTCGATACACCTACCTGACGCAACGAAGCTCTGGTGTATCGAGGGATGGGTGGACGGATCATCCACCTGTACTTGCTTCGTGACAATACACAAATTTTCCTTGCGTTTTTTCCCGAAAGCATTGCGAAGGGTTCTTCCGGAAAATCCTTTGAACACTGACACTTCGACACTTAAACTTCTGAACACTGACACTTCGACACTTACACTTCGACGCTCACACTGACAAACTTACACTTCGACACTCACACTGACACACACACACACACTGGAAGAGCGAAAGCATCCAAGTGTGAAGTATGCCAGGGCGAAAGCATTCAAGTGCGAAGTATGCCAGGGTCAAAGTATGCAAGTGTGAGTATGCAAGCATGCAATGACTATGCAAGGGCAAGTGTGAGTATGGTAAAGATGGAAAACTAGCACGGGAGATGTCCTAATGAAAAAAACATTTCCCCACTTTATAAATTCTCTCTTAAAGGCGGAGGGTGGGACGAACAGCGTCAACCGAAAGTGCAACCCTCTGCGGAGATCGTGCGTGTGGAGTGCGCGAAATGCAGGCGAGAGTGCGATTTGCCGGCTGTGCGCGCAACCCTCTGCGGAGATCGTGCGTGTCGAGTGCGCGAAATGCAGGCGAG
>CAXAMN010007102.1:179535-192113 GCA_963970005.1 Durusdinium trenchii
CCCCCCCCCCCCCTCCCCTCCCCTCCACTCCCCTCCCCTTCCCCTCCCCTCGTCGCCAGCACTACTAAATTCTGGACATAAGGTGAAGTCATGCGCTTAACAGTCACAGCAGTACGACGCTGGCCATGAGGTTGCGCAATACAGCACGAACCCTGCGCAATGAGGCCGCGCAATGCAGCTTCGATGCCGCGCGTGCGCACCCGGCAGCCTGACACAGCGCGTACTGCGTTCACAGACCATATTGCTCGACACCAACGAGCATCGATGCAACACAGCCTCTCTGCAAAGCCCTGTGGAGAAACCCCTCGCGTCGCGGAACACCCTTCGACTCAGCCTTATACCCTAGCGTGGCGAAATCTTACCGCATCGTGGAGCACACCCACCATAGCGTGACGTCCATCCCTGGCAGTACCGGCCGCACCCCTCCAGCACTATCCTCACAAGGGGGTTGGTCGCTGAGTCACTGCGGCTTCGACGCAACGCGTGCTGGCCTGTAATCCTGACACAGTGCGTGCAGCTGTGGGACCATAGCTGGTACACATGCGAGCGTTTACGCATTGCGACTTTTACGCGCGCCTGTTTTCACACACCTAGACACAAACGAGCGTCGACGCAACGCAGCCCCTCTGCAGAGCCGTGTGGCGCAATCTGACCGCAACGGAGTTCCTCTTGAGCCTTCTTATGCCTTCTTGTGCTCTCTGGCTTTGTTGGTTTCATCCATGATTGACCAAGGGGCACGTTCCTGAAACACCGGAGACAGTCCCTCACCAGAAAAGGTCCCGACAGCTACTCGGTCCGTCTCTACCTTTCGTGTTTCCCCCCTCAAGTATATATATATAAAGCAAAGCTAAAGGGTTACGGTTACACAATATCCTAGTGAAGGACAAGTCCTTCATCCTGCCCATCATCCTGCCCATCATCCCTGGCGGCATGTAGCATGTTTGCAGGAGTAGTATACAGTACACACGTAGACTTTAAATATATAAGACATACAAGACGGTTGGTCTCCGTTGTCTAAGCTTCAGAAGTCAACGCAAGGGTCATGGTATGTGTATTCTTGTTCATGTAGTTCTGTTGGTCGTCATCCAGCCAGTTTTCGGGCTTTGCGTGATACCGAAGCTCCCAGCGTAGGTCGGAGTGCAGATGTTGCTAGTGCCCTACGTGTTCCGGCGGGGTGACACAGCTCTTTGGTTTTCTCAGAGTCCAAGGCTTCCTGTCACGGCCATTGCTTTTTGCAGAGAATAACCTGCAACAAAATGCAACGAATGTGTTTGGACCTTTCCAATCTTGCCGTGAAATGCCTCTCAGGTTTCGCAGTTTCTTGCTGCTTGTGCTGCAGGACTGGGTCAGAAACTTTCACTCAGCGTTTCTCAAACTCTTGAGTTGAATGTAGCTCCGCCCAGGAGCTTCTTTGGAGTGGGAGGCAAGACCTAAAAGCAAATGCCAAACCAAATCAAAGCAGATTGATTCGTGGCAGTTTGTTTGGTATAGTGTAGGTAGGTCAGCGCCAGTCTTGCTACGTCTTGCTTGACACTATGTTCTCTTTGTGAGTTTGCTTGACATGATGAGAGAGGCAGACCCTACACGGTGTTTGGTGGTGCGCGGCAGTCTACTCCGTGCAGGCAAAGCTGTTGAGGCCAGCATTTTTGTCATTTTTGAACTAGAAGTTCCAGACCTGTTCAACTTTAGGTCAAGACTCGCCTTGGATCTACCGACATCTTGCCTGAAAGCCCAAACACCAAAGAAACTTATTCCGTTGAGACCCAGCTGTTTGCGAGTGCCAACTGTTTGACGGTTTGACGTGTTTTGTGCCATTCCTGGCGACAGTACATTCCTGGCCAACTCGGCAACAAGAGCGACACACCTACAAAGAGCCCCGAACCAGCACGGCGTCCCAGAGGGAGGAGGTGTTGAACAATGCACTTCTTTCACTGAAATGACTGGAACCTGGAGCACGGACCTGGAAAACAGGGTTCTTGGTAGTCTTAGTCACAAATGATGTTCTACGTGAATGTCACCGTGATGTCACCAGTACAAATTTACAGTATCTGAATTCCCAGAATGATGCTGGTGTTTTCAATAAGAACAGTAAGCTAATATAGCATTTTGACCAAGTGCGTTCGCTCAGTATTGTGAGTGCAGTAGTTTTCCCGTGTTGCAAGTGCTTATTCTTGTTTTTTTGTTTTGTTGTATGCGTAGGGAGTAGTAGATTGAAGGGCAGGTTTTCAATTTTTGGAAAATATGCGCCTTTAAGAACATGAGCAGCTGTTTCCCCGCTCGGGTTGCCAACGCCTAGGTAGGTGGTGGATTTCAGGCAGCTCAATTGTTGCGCCAAGATCCTCCCAAAGAGGAGGAGGTTGGGCCATCATGTTGTTCCTAGTGAGCCCCTTGTCACAAAGTGGAGACAAGAGCGAATGGTAGTTGTTGTCAGCCCTGTCAGCACTCTGGGCATCCTCAACTCTGAAAGTACTTCAGCAGACTGCGGATTGTTCTTTTGCTTTTGCATACCCGAATGGAGCGGTTTCCCATGTAGGCTGCCTTTGTAAGTCGCTACATTGGCGTGGCGACCCTGAAACGTGCTGGCCAGACCCTTCAATGCTCAAACAGAGACTGCGGGCGAGGCACTACGTTGAAAAGGGGCTTTAAAGGGTTGCAAACTGAAGTGTGTGTGTGTGTGTGTCAACGTAAATTGAGGACGGGTGCTGCTACGCAGTTTCGGCAAGCCCGAACCTTAGCCATTGATGTGTTGCTCTGGTGTTTGAGCTTATGACCTGTTTCAACTCGAGGATTCGGAAAAGAGAAGAACAGCTTGGCAGGTGCTTCACTTCATTCTTGTTTGATATGTTCGAAGGGTCGAATTACCTTCGCCAGACCAGTGACACCGCTGACCGGCAAGCTGCAGCGGGGTATCTAGAATGTGATCATGCCTCAACACATGCTTGATAGTATATTTTTTGGCAGAATCGATGGGCAGTCGAATTAAGATGTTCATTTGTGTGCAGACCAGCAAATGAAATGCTGTCTTGCTTTCCTCTTCAAACCTCAGACAGTTAGAGTTACGAGACTGCCAGCAAAGTTCTGGCAGAACTTGTCCCTCGCAGTTTGCTTGGGACATCCTACTTTCTTTGTCAAAACTAGAACAGACAATATTTTGAAGACATGGCGGCACTTTCCGAGCTCTAGATAGGAGGCCTTGTTCTGTCTTGCTTTGAACTCCTTCAGTTGACCGGGAAAGGAAGCACCGGGAAAGGAAGCACGAGTGCAAAGACTGGAGACAGCCTATTATACAACCACAAAGCGGTTAAAAATGCAGTAGTTAACGGTTCCAGCACATCTCACATTGGGCCCAGGTCTTTTGATAGGCGAATTCCATGGGTGACCCGAAGTTCCCAAACAGCCCTCAGAAAGTGCCTGAAATCCAAGAAATCTACACATTTGCATTGTGGCTGGAGCGTCTCACCTTCGGCAACCTGAACGTTGGGTAGCTGCGAGAATCAATGGGCACTGAATAGGTATCACCTCATATATACCGTACGTGCTCTTATATACCGTGCATTTTTTGCCGCTTCGACTTGATGCGTAGAATTAGGCATCATTGTTGCCTCGTGTTACATAAACCTTGGAATTAGAAGCTGCTAATGTGCGTCTCCAAACCTTGGATGCGGAGGAGGTGCATAATATCCAGTGTTGATTGTCATCGCTCTCCACACATGTCTTTGAACAAAATACAGGGGTTAGGTCTGACTGATGCATGGCTAGTCAACTGACACGGTTCCCTCCTTGGGGAGAACGGCTGGAATATTGTGCAGGAAGTGAGCTCTCAAGCAGGGCATGAAGCTTGACCGTTCATGAATGGTGTATGCATCGCCATCACTTTTTGTTCAGAAAAGCAGGGCATAGGTTTGGACTAACAAAGCAATTAATGCATCCCACCCATTCTCTCCGGCTGTGCTAACATGGTCACATAACATTTTGCATGGAGAGGTCCAAGCGAGGAGCTGTGATTTGAGCTTCAAGATTTGCCAGATTTGTTGACTTCAGACTTAAAGTGGAGTTGCTCACCTGAGAGGCTTTTTGCTTTCACACAGTGTGCCATGGACCAATCAATAACCATGAGCTAAGAGCAAGACGGAATGAGCTCAGAATCAGAAGAGAAACGTTCTAACCATTCCAGGAGCTTGTGGCCAATGGCTGCAGGCAGCCACCTCGGATACAGTAAATACAACATACAAACTCCGGAATGGATCCTTGAATGGTTCTTAGATTGCTTGCGAGTATGTGTTTTTTGTTCAAAGTGTGCATGGGTCCCCAGGAATGAGTCGGAATGAGTTTGATTGTATTGCGCAAGCTGTTGCTCTCATCATGCCTTTGCTGCAACATACATTGACAGGCGGAAGCGCCTCTGATCGCTACAATCTTGTGTCTTGGTGGAAACTACGCGCACAGAAGGACAGTGCCCGTAGATCTCTTTACTGTCAAGGACACAAAGCGCTCTGACCCGGCTGTTGCTATGCATGGCACGTACGTATTTTATGCACCCTAGCCAGCTCATCACAATCATCACCGTCATCACGTGACTTTGGATGACCTATGGACGTTATTAGACCCATGTAAATTTGTGGGACAGCTGCCTTTGCATAGCTTACATTCTTCATTAACCTTTCATTGTGCTCAGAGATACGCTGTTGTTCCTGATGCTGATACTCCTTTGATCTATGATGATGACATGATAAACTAATCGTGGCCGAAGCGATCACAACAAGGAGAGTGATGCTCATTGCACTTTTGTTTTCACGCTCGAGAACGCCAGGTGCGTTACCATAGCTGGCCTCGGCCTTCTTCGTGTGGCGGGGCTGCTCGCGGGGTTAGGACGGATTGCTGTGTTTGTTAAGTTTTGTCAAACCAACATGCACATATTTTCATTTCATCGGCATGTATGTTCATTGATGTTACCACCACCTGCATTTGCTGGAAGAGTGGATTGTTGCAACTACTGTAGCCTGGTCAGACATCAATCCGAATGAACACCGAGCACACGGCAGAAGTATGTAAAACATGGAAAGGCAGAAAGAAAGGTCTGAGTCTAAAGGGCTAAAGAAGAAAGGTCTCCATGCTCGGTTTCTCAAACTGAGGCGGGGGACCACTTGGTAGGCCAGCTGCTGGTGCAATTTACAGCAGTTAATATCAAATTTATCGATATGTGGTATTGCATTATTGATTGATTGTGGTTTGTGGGGTAGTGGCTCTCAAGATGTGGATTGCGGCGAACGCTGGATTTGGAGCAGTGCTTTCATGGATCTGTGCTTCCTGCGTTTGATTTGTTGGAGCTTGAGCATATCAACAGTGCAATGTATCAATGTGAATTAACAAGATCAAATATGTTGGCAGAGTGATATTGCAGGTGCCACGAGAACTTCACTTGATGCTACTTGCCCGGTGCGGAGTTCAGATAGAATCTAGAAGACACATTCTGATGGACTTGGCAGCAATTGGTGGCAATCACAAAAAATTACTTTGATTAGCAAACTTTATGGTTTGTGGGTTAGTACGCTTTTGGTTCAACTCCTTTTTCAGATGACGGTGTATTTTGGCGAAACTTTGTTTATTCTTGTTGCGAACATTCAAGATCTGAAGAAAGCTGAGAGTCGGCAGTCCGGCAGGCCACGAACACGGCTGGTATGTTTGCATGTGATGGAGGCCAGCAGCGGGGTTGAAAGGCTCGACATCTCAAATCCAGGACTTGATATAGAATGATGGCTTTCTTCAAGATGAGGGTGACTCTTCTGAGGTTCTTTGCATGAAGTCCTCAAAGCGTTTGCTCGAGCGTGTATCAAGATTTGCAATAGTGATAGAAACAGGCTGTATCCGGAGTCCAGGAAAGTTTGGGGTTCAATTCATCCCAATTCTCAGCAGGATCTGCAGCACACAGGCCGACGGCTGAGGTATGCATATAAAGAGTCGAATTGCACCTGGAAAAAAAGGTAATTCTGAGCGAAGAACGCAACGTGCCTTGGTGCTTTGACTCAGCTGGTGGGCTCAAGGGCGAGTTGAGGCCCACACCGGGCGCGGCCGAAGCGCCAGACACCGGCGCGAGTTGGTTGACGCCAATGTCCTTCGCCGCGAACCTGACGAAGATCGTGGCAGGCCGCATGACTCAGGGCAAGCTTCGTTCTTGTTTTGTGCGGAAGATTGTTGAAATGGACTTGTTCTTCGTCTTTGGATGGTTCATTCAAGTTGGCACATTTTGCTTCTTTGGAGGGAAGAAGTCGGAGCTGGCGGATCGGGAAAAGATTGCCCAGTCCTGGAAGGAGAAGGAGGTCCAGTGGGTGAGGATCAAGCAAGAACCATAGATAAGCAATAAACAATATGGCAATAGCTGTGATGATAAATATTGTTGATTAACCATGTCATGATGCTCCAGCGTTGTTGAGGGTGCACTGGGCCTTCTCCCCATACTTGGTTTGCTAGGCGAAATGACTTCAGTAGAGCTGATAGCACCATCACAAAGATTAAAGACCAGACCTAAGTGCAACCTGTTATTGCCATCATGTTTTCTCACTTTGACAAGGCAGTGTAGTAATGAACATGTTGACGTTTTACAATCTCTGACGAGACTTGCGCGTTCTTTGGAGTGAACAGGCAACCTTGCTGGATGAAGCAGTCAATTTGAGACCAGATCGCATTGGTGCAAACAACGTCAGAAAGGGCTGGCTTTGCATAAGCACAGCTGCTCTCATTGTTTAAGATATTAGTATGAAGCTTGAAGGAGCCAAGCACAACCAGCAGCGATATGCGTACTTGTAACTTGTTTGCCGTTTGTTTGAGCACAGGTTGCTCTATAACCCTGGTGTGCTTTGGTTTTCAGAGTTCTGCCAAGGTTTAAGGCTCGCTGCGTGAAGGAAGCAGAGTTGCAGAAAACCGAAGCGACCATCTCCTTCGAGGCAATCCTCAAAGCAATTTTCATGCTGCTGGCAGACGCCTAAACTGTGTAGGATAGACTGTGATCACAAAGAATAGAGACTACGTGACTTTCTCGTGCATGAGGCAGCACATAATTATGGAGAAGTCATCAAGAAGATAGCAGCCTCTCCCTGTACTTCGAAATTATCCAGTGTACTTACCAGTCTCATGCGAGAGCGGCAAACACCTACTGTGTATATAGACATATATATATATATTTTATAACTATATACTGTATATATATATATATACATGCACATGTGAGAAAATGCTACTTTTGATTTGAGAAATCGCACGCATGGAAAGCGGAACCTGAAAACTCAAGTCAATCATCAAGCATTTGCCACAACATTAATATATAGAGATACTATCCAAGAATCGAAGATGATTTCAACATAGATTTTCAGGGTGTTTGGGTTTGGAGGAATGCTGGTTGGACTTTGGCAGGTGATAACAAGGGAGATTCCCGACTTTCCAAAGCGAATCCTAACAGAGGCTTGCAGGCATTGAGGATCTCTGGTGGTAGTTTGTAAACATTGTGGATACGGTAGTTTTGAATTGTCAGCTTTTCAGCCATGGTACTGCATCAACACTTTGCATTTTTTCACGCTGCTTTGAGTTGGACAAAGCCGAATTGTGCTCCGCTGACTATGCAAACTCTTGTTATGCCAGGATTTGTTGCAGGGTTTTCCAAAGGTGCTGCATACTACATCCAATCACGGCGGGAGGGACACTTGCTTGCGGGACAGCGAGTCTAGATCCATTTTTGACGATGTTCATGTTTCGCTTTGTTTCATGTACAACTGCATATTTTTGAGGACTCCACGTACTTTGTGGACTCGTGGCCATCAGGGACCACTGCTGAGAGTTGGTTCTACGCCACGCGGGGCGTGAATTCCTCCTGGTCCCCGGGAGCACCCATCCTTTTCGCGGAGGTGGGAGGAAAACAAACCGCGCGAGAAACCACAGAACGCATACAGAACGCAAGAGAATTGAGTGAGGGCGAGGAATCAATGGCGAAACACATGTGAAAAGTTTGAAGAAGACAGAACGAAGAGAAACCATGAGTTGTTGGACAAGACTAAAGTCAAGAATTCAGCACTCTTAGAGGTTGAATTGTTCTCCGAATTTTTTCGGTACTGGTGCGGTTGCGCGGCCCCACTCCAACAGAGCCTTGGAACTGATTCCTTAAGCAGTGCGGTGCAGGTTCTTCAGGCGATGCTTCCTAAATTCGTGGACCGAGTGAAGGACATTGTGCGAGCAGTTATGGTCAAAGTAGACATTTTATAGTCTATATTATAGATACATATACTGTAGATACAAACATAACACATGTTAACATGCACACTGATTAGTGATTTGGATTTGGTCACCTTCGGGTCCTGAGAGGAGCTCGGCTTCCAGGAGTGCAACCACGAAGCGGGAACCTGGAAGGTGGCTGTCTCATGGCCGCCCCCAGAGGAAAGCTCGGCCCCTTGGAAAGCTCAGAACTCTAGATGGCCAAACTGACCAGTGCAGGAGGAAAATGATAAAAGTGGAAACTTGGGAGCACATACAAGAATCATGAGAAAATATATTAATATACAAATATGTTTTCACCCATTGATTCGCAATACGCTCTTCAGCAAAAGCAGCCAATAGACTTCACAGATAGTGCGAATCACGTTATGACCATCCTTGTGTGATGAATCATTCATCCGTAAAATTGGTGAGGTTCTGAACGAAGGGACTCTGTCCATCCTTTCTATGTACTGTAGTTGGACCTGCCCCCCAGACAGCTGTCACATTCTCAGAGCTTTTGCAGAATTTTGTCGTTGTTTGTAGTCCTGGTAGTTGCTTGCACGTCCGCATGGGAGCGCGACCATGGCAGCACCCATTTTGTGTTTCCAAAACCAAAGTCTGAAGCGCACATCATTTTTTGCCGCCACGTTTGTTCTGCATGCTTGTGCGGGGCTAGGAGATTGTGGGTGTATATGTGTGCACCAGATGCTCATGGGTTGTTCCATGTCGGCAAGAAGTAACTGAACATTGCGAGAGGGACCGGCGTCTTCCACGCCATCCGCATTTTCTATGCTGGCGTGCTCGTGCCCTATGGTGGACGCGTGCAGTGCGTGGGCACACACTCCGGACGCACATGTCATGTTTAGGACCAGGGCCAATGTGATCTCGTATGCTTCGTGAGTTGGTTGAAGAAGTGCTTGTTTGTTCTTGTGCCTCTCCCTTTTTGCAGATTTCTTGACACCAAGGAGAAGAAAAAACGGCGCAGAGAATGAGGTCTCTGACCATCGTGGCTTAAGACCACTATTTGTACAACGCGACTTTGGTGAGAAGGAAGCTTCCACAGATCTTATATTCTAGAAGATATTGCCCAGCTGCTGCAATTGCTTCTTGTGGTCTTTAGTTTTTGTCAGCCACAAGCATGAAGGTTTGGTCTGTTTGGCCTGTTTTGGCCTCATGGCTTTGCAGGGGAGAGGTCAAACCACACCTTGCGGGGTTCCATTGCTCCTGCCAGTTCGTGGTCAATCGGAAGTGAAACCAAAGAATATGATATAGAAACAATGTTGGCTATTAGAAACAAGTGCATCGCTACTAGTAACAAGTGCCTTACTAGTAGTAACAAGAAGCTATTAGAAACAATAGAAGGTGAGAAGACTTCTGCCCCGACAAGTCTGGGTCCGTGACCAGCGCCTTGTGTTTTCCCCTGTCCTCCCGAGTCAAGGGGAGTGGGGAGGAAAGAGAGGGGGGAGCAGCCTGAATATGTGAATTATGTAGTGGAAATATGAAAACCTTCAATGAAAGGCACCTGCTACACCTGCTGCCGTACAAAGACAGGCTCCACAAGAAGCCTGAAAGGCTTCGGATTCGAAGCGGCTTGGCGTTGCCTCGGCGAAGAGAGCAATCTTGTCCTGGCTCAGTTGGCACGGGCTAGCCAGACATCACATCAGACTATGGCGTAACTCCAGAGAAATCTTGTCCTCAAGCTGTTGCATGTTTGGGCATTGAACACCCAGATCAATGTCCAAGATCTTGGCATGCAGGAGAGCAGAGATTTAACAGTTTAACAATCCTTGCATTTCTGGCACTGCTGCAGGTTCCAATCTATTTGCTGACTTCTGTTCGTTTTGTGCTTTGCCAGTCAGCATGCTTAGGCGGTCATATGACATCTCTGGCGCTGAGCAAGTATCTTGGCCTGATGAAGACTCCGAAGTGTTCGATGACACAAAAGAAAACGTGTCTTGAGTTATATAATATAATCCTCAGACAGCTCCTTTAATTACATTGTAGACTCGTAGACTGCCAATATGTGAGGTCCGTCGCTTGCGGACAGCCTGGCCCTGAGAAGCTGTCCTTTGCTTTGTCCTCCACTATTCCTTGTCCTCTTAGGTCTCCTCATGCGAGTTCACACGAATCCCAACGGCAACTGACCAGGAGGGGATTTTCCTACAGATCTGAAGGGAGCTCTGTGAACGGACGAAAGTCACAAGACAGATAAGACATGCAGATGCCAGTGACCTGTGGGGAGCTTTTGCCCCCTTCTTCCCGACAGCTGACAGCTAGGTCTTAGGGGGGTAGCGGTATTCAACAGAGGTGCCGTGGCCACCACCTGAGCCCATGGTGATGGAGTTGCCAGGCGGGGGCGAATCCACAGACGAACGGCAGCAACGGCAACGATCAGCATGAATGTCAATCCCTTGCTTTTTGGGTTGTTGCAGAAAACCGCAAGCACTCAGACAGCCAGGGTGGAATGCTGAACGCTTTCGCCCGAGACCTCAGGGCAGTTGTGATCAAAAATGCTTTTTGGGGACACGTTTGCTATCTAGAATGTACGAACTGCCTTGCTTGCTTTTTGGCTGGACAGCAACGCTCTTCAGCGAACCCGATCCTTGGTGCTGCTGAAACTCTGAACCCCTTACTAACAGTCTGTCAGTGACATTCATCCCCGTGTTGACAAGCTCAAAGTGGTTTGTTCTTCGCCTGTCGCTTGAGACTTTGCCGTGCTTGCCACAAGACATCCCAGCTTGCATAACACATTTTGTAGCACATTTGCTTGGTCTTTACTACGCGTTTTCCCGTTGCAAACACCGCATGCATAGCAATTTGCTTAGGCTCTTGCAGGACAACCACCCGAGCGGCTAAGTCACAGTCTGCGTTTGCGTAGCCTATTCGTAGCCTTGCTTTAGAACTGAGGCTCAGGTGCCAAGCAAACGATTCCACACCGTTCACATAGACTTTCAGTTTTTGGCCAAACCTCTCCATGATTTTGTCAGTAACACACTGTTTTTTGTGGACTTGGGACTTGTTTGCAAGCAATCGGAGCTAATAATCCTCGGGGGCGCCTCTCCTTACCATGCGTTTGCATGAGTTGTAACATGTTGCCCTTGAGACATTCTGCGGTTGGTAAATTTTATTGAATGGGACAGGCTTGACGTACAACCCAACAACCAAGGCCACAATGCTTTCCTGGAGCGGTTTAAGGACAAGCGTGCAGTTGTC
Organism: Durusdinium trenchii; assembly: GCA_963970005.1. Lineage (NCBI taxonomy): Eukaryota > Dinophyceae > Suessiales > Symbiodiniaceae > Durusdinium > Durusdinium trenchii. The sequence continues at coordinate 190,990 of CAXAMN010007102.1, forward strand.
ACTGGGCCCTTTTGCTATGAAAGTTTTTCTTGCTTTTCACGCAAGTCCAATCAGGGCACCTTGCTGGCTAATAGCGGCTAACCCGTAACAGCTCGGCTGAAATTGTCGCTGAAGATACAGGCTGGACTAGATTCGACTAATCGAGTGCAATATTTGGGGTTTTGAATAAGCGATGGTCAAGGGGAAAGCCCTCCTTGCAAGCCCCGATGTTTAATGAGTCTAACGTAGTTCAACAATTGCCCGGACCAGATTGCCCCTGTCATCGATCACCAATACATAATCTCGAAATATCAACATGCTCACGGATGAACAGAAAGCACCACATGTCATGACAATCTAGAGAACCACAAAGCACTCACAAGCCATGGCAGATCACAACAAATCATCACGGATCTCTATGGATCACATGGAAGCTACTAGGAGCAAAGGGCATCGCTACTAGGAACAAGAAGCTAGTAGGGGCCCAATCTCACACACATGATTATAAGGTCCAGACTCCAGACTCCTTCTTCCAAAAAGTGTGGCATAGTCGCACGTACTCAAGTTGGTTTTCGACAGGGTTTAAGAACGCCAGCTTTCCGGCTGGGAAAACGCTCAGCGCCGCCCAGCACAGGTTCTGTTCTAGTGAATTGCCCGTTGCAAAAAAAACCATTAGCACTTCACCGTAGCAAAAGAACTGGCTACCGACGCAAAAACTCAGGCTGCTAGAGCCTCGATGGACATGGAACTGCTTTCATGGTTGGACTCTTTTGCACTCACTTTAGCCAGGATTTTTTCACTAGGACCTAGGCGTTGGGGCAAGTGGCACTCAGACAGTAGGTGCTTTATCCTGGGTGTGCGCGCGTGTCCTCTTCGTAGACAAAACGGAACGTGTGAGAACGCTATTTTATGATTTCCCTGTGTGTGTGTTTTTCCCCAAACAGTTTACTGTTGGGGTCCTATCTTAGAAAGAAAAGAGCTGGCCACACTCACTGGCCGCGCCCCTGAACTCTGTGGCTGGGCTCTGTGGCTGGGCCTTGTCCTCCTCTTGGCCGCGCGCCTGAACTCTGTCAACTCTGTGGCTGGGCTCTGTGGCTGGGCTCTGTGGCTGGGCCTTGTCCTCCTCTTGTCCTCCTCTTGGCCGC
>CAXAMN010007102.1:197837-251394 GCA_963970005.1 Durusdinium trenchii
AGCGGGAGGAGCGGGAGGAGCGGGAGGAGCGGGAGGAGCGGGAGGAGCGGGAGGAGCGGGAGGAGTGGGAGGAGCGGGAGGGAGGGAGGGAGGGAGGGAGGAGCGGGAGGGAGGGAGGAGCGGGAGGGAGGGGCGGGAGGGAGGGAGGGAGGGAGGGAGGGAGAAATAGAAAAGAAGAACCCCACACTAAGATGTGGGGAACAAGAACAAGAAAAGAAAAGAAAAGACAAGACAAGAAAAGAAAAGAAAGAAAGAAAGACAGCAGGGCGAGCGCGCGTGCGCTCGTGTGCTATGGACGGCGCGCTCACGCTCCAGAAAGGGCGCGCTCACAGCGCGCTCTGCAGAGAGAAAGACAGAGAAAGAGAAACTTAAAGAGAAAGAGAGAGAGAGAGAGAGACAGAGAGAGCGAGAGAGATAGAGAGAGAGAGAGAAAGAAAGAGAGCAGGGCGAGCGCGCGTGCGCCCGCGTGCTATGGACGGCGCGCTCACGCTCCAGAAAGGCGCGCTCAGAGCGCGCTGTGCAGAGAGAAAGACAGAGAAAAAACACTTAAAGAGAATGAGCCAGAGAGAGAGAGAGAGACACAGAAAGAAAGAAAGAAAGAAGGAAAGAAAGAAAGAAAGAAAGAAAGGAAGGAAGGAAGGAAGGAAGGAGGGAAAGAAGGAAAGAAAGAAAGAAAGAACGAAAGAACGAAAGAACGAAAGAAAGACAGACAGACAGAAAGAAAGAAAGAAAGACAAAGAGAGAGAGAGAGAGAGAGCGAGAGCAGGGCGAGCGCGTCGTGTGCTATGGACGGCTTACTGGGCTCTTGTCCTCCTCTTGTCCTTGTCTTGGCCGCGCCCCTGAACTCTGTGGCTGGTCTCTGTGGCCCGGCTTACTGGAGAGGAGTGTGGCCGAACAAATGGCGATGTCAATGCCGACAAAAATTCATTGATGAAGTAGTTTGCTCTTGGAGTGAAAGTAGGGCGTACCAAGAACTCGATTTTTGACTAATATTGGTCTAAACGAATTGTCTTGAAGCTGTTTGGGGTCTACGCTTGTATAATTTTTTTTGATGGCGCTGTTCCCATTAATGTTTCTTCAGTTTATTCTAGGAGTGGCGCTGGCCTTTGAGCACCTTTCTGCGCCTTGATCGGGTTTGAAAACTTTGCGTTGTCGCTTGAGGGAAACCGGTGAGAAGGTCGATGTAGTTGCTGCAGTATCCACGAACTGACATCATTGATAGGGCTTTGTAGGGCTTTGGTTTTCCCACGTTCTCCATGTTCAGCAGGTATTAACAATGGCGCAGGATCTATAGTTTTAGACCCTATTTTGTGGCCATGCATGAAGATCCAATACTGACCTGATGGTTCCATGGCAAAGGAACATGTTGCTTTAAACCATGTGTATTATATATATATATTATAGTATTATATAGGCTGTAACATGTCGCAACTGTACCATCATGGTAATTTTTCTGAGGCGTGATCCGTGGTTGGCCCTGGTCGGCCAGAAGGCTACGAGTTTGTGGCCAACGTTGAAGGAATCAGAAAAAATCAACAAACTGAAAAAATCATGGATTTGGTCATGGCTGAGAAGTGTTTGTGCAGGGTGAACTGCTGCCAGAGGCGGTTGAGGTATCTTTCCAAGAGTCTCTTGGTCTGCATTGGAAACAGACCTTTTTCTGTATCGAAGCTTGCACAGTCTCATGTTTCAGTGCTTCAGCAGCATGCTGTTCAAAGAGTTCAAAACTTCTCCCAACAGACTGGAATAGTGAATACGATGAACCTGGCCGCCTAGAGGGCCTAGCAGGGCAAGATGACTATTGACAGTTGCAGGGAATCAACATGGAGCGCCTGTGCTGGGGCGGCAATAGGGTCAGTTGTTTTGGGGCAATATAAAACAATTTCAACAAATTCTTACCGCACACGGAAGGAAACAGACTGCACGGTAGTGCCCCAATGACGCTTGAGCAGGGGAGTGCCCTTTGGGGTCATTTTCAGGACTGTTCGAACTACTGTTCGATTTTATGCTCGCCATGATGCTCTTCACTGAGGTACTTGCAGATCCGCAACGCCACGGCCCGCAACATTTTCTTGTTCCTCCGGGATGAGGTGAACAGCACAATACAGGCCTTCTCCACCCAACTTGTTCATGTCCAACTGTGAGGATTTCTGAGAGCCTTTGTGGCTTTGCCATGCTTTGAGATTTGGCAGGGCAGCCGGGTGGAGCTTCGTCATCGTTTCTTCAAGGTGCACGGATTTAAGGTGAAGACATGAATACAGCATGGAAAACCAGTGGGTAAGAGGGCCCCAGAAAGGAAACCTCATAGCAGTGGCAATTTTTCTGAGACAGAGTACTGAGCTGTAGGCACAGATGCCAGGCCTTGGAGGCAGAATTGCATCCACCTTTGAGCACAGACCTCCGTATCTTTGCCATGGATGGTCTGGCTGCGGGGCACGGTGTGGTGCCAAGGCGTTAAGGATGTGAGTGAAGACTGTGGATGTTTTGTCTTGAAGGAGAGAGTTTGGAATCACCTCAGGAATGCATCGGCACAGAGAAGCGTGGTTAGCATCCCTGGCTGGGCGCAAGGTGGGAAACGCTGTGTTCAGCAAAAGCCACATACGCTTTGAAGCAAAACTTGCAGAGAAAGCACATTGAACCTGATCAGCTTTGGTGGGTGGCACCTCCAGCACCTTCGGTGAATGCACCTGGACGGCCTAGCTTCCCCTACAAGGCTGGGATGTTGGAAAGTCTCCGGCTTTGCTTAGTATCTCCAAGTGGGATGAGTCGGCAAAGACTTGCTGAAGTCGCACTTTGTATATTGGCAACAACACTCACCTCGACTGTTGTTTGATTGATTACACGTGAATCGTGAATCCATATGACAAAAAGAATTCGAACATGATGCAGCATCGTCGATGCTCAGCAGAACTTGCCTGATGTCCAGCTGCAGGCTTTGACCCCAGAGGAAGGTGGTTGGCCCTGTTCCTGGCTACTTCAAGAGGACTGATTCAGCAGAGGATTCGTCCCTGAGCTTGACAGTTTTTTGCTGGGCCGAGTGCGTTCTCGGTCTCGTTTAATTCCGCAACGTCTAACTCTTGGGCGTTCACCCATCGATGTCGTGTAGACATTTTTGTGTGTTCGTGTCCACTCTACGAAAGTGTTGCCCAACGAAGACCTTTCCATCGCGTCGTGATATGATGTAACACCAAAGTCACATAACTGCAATTCTTCCACGATTGGAACTCATGTGATCACAAGTGGCCAGTGCTGTACTGTATCATGCGGTGTTTTGCAGTAAAGTGCCAATGAGTCTTTCCGTTTGCTGTGCGGCATAGTTATGTGAATGTTATGTGATGTGCGTGATGTCGCTGTGCCATGTGGATTGACGCAGCCCAGTGGACAGTGCGTTTATGTGGCTCCGTGCCGTTGGGGAACGGGAAGCATGAGTTTGTAAACGCGTTTTGTCGCTGGCGGTGTCAACATTCTGGCGCGAGCCCATGACTGCGTGGCATGTAGGCCATGAGTCACTCGCAGGTGTGCGGCGACCCCACAATTTAAATGTTGTTTGAGATCATTTCCTGTCCTTTGGCAAAGGCAGGGCTGGCTGGTGTACCTTCTGTGTATCATTGGTTGTTCGCTGCGGCTCCTTGGTTATGTTGCTTCGTGTGCCTGTGGCTGTATTGTGGCAGCTTTGGATCGTTGCCTGCCCGCCTGCGTGTTCTGACCACTTGAGCCTGGGCTCCTCGGAATGTGATGCACAAGGTCTGAACTGTTCACTTGTGGGCTGAGTCAGTTAATTTCCAAAGTGGGCGTGTGCCTGCGGCCCGCGGGGCAGGGCTTGCTTCGAAGGGTTAGGCCTATCTTAGGCGTGTTGGCTGGGGCGGGTTTGGAGGAGCTGGTGCCCAATGGCGTGACGAGGTGCGTGCAGCACCCTGGCGAGGTGCGACGACTTGCACAATGCGACATGCGAGTCGTAGATTTTTCACCGCACGCATGTCACCCCTGAACCCCTTCAGGAACATGGAAGAGTATGTCACATCCCAAGTGCGAGTGTCGCCAGTTTGCAGCAAGAGAAGCACGCATGCGGAACAGAGAGCGCCCACCAGTGCACCGGCATATAACCTATGCAACAACGGCAGTTGGTTGAGATTTGGTGGGGACAAAACACCGTGAACGTGGTGACAGCTCTCTCAAAGATGCACGGCCGATGCAAGACAAAATGTTATATATAAAAGACCAGCACTATGGTGACATCAAGACAGAAGCGCCAAAGGCCAAAAGAACAAACACACAAGTTTGTTTGGTTTCAATCAGTTTGCTAATCATCAAACCAAATTTATTGTAGCCTTGAAAACACACGACAGCCTGGCCACGATGGGCATACATGCGTCAACAGTTAACCAAACGCCGCTGAGGCCACCGTTGAGATTTTTGTAAACCGTATGGGGGAAATACACGAGCCTGTTTGGCACTGACACGCGTTTTTTTGCTGTTAGAGCAGCGCAGCAAGGGCACATTTTCAAGACATATTGTGCACATTTGTGCGGCGTTTAATCTTCTGTCTAGTTTCTAGTTTCGGTGCGATTGCCTTGGGTCTTGATGAACAGTTTGTCTTTGACCTTTTGTTGTCCCAGGTGTGGGGCTCAATACTGAACTCAGTCACATCAGTCTTTGCTGCTCTGTCTTGCCATCAACCAGGCCATCCTTCTGCCAGCTGACTGGTGGCACATGACTTGCTCGTGGCGCCTGGCCTGTTTGATGTGGAGGAGTTTGGTTGTCCTTCAAAACTAAAGGACTCATGGATGTTCTTTTTCTTGTAAGACCGACACTCACTAGAATCCAGACCACAGACAACGGTCTTGGGTCCATGTGTGGAGAAGGGCTTTCAACTTTGATGAAGACAGTTGCATTTGTCCACTTCATTGATATATGTTTTTTCGAGGTGCATTGAAGATGCTTTGACAAATGTTTTTTCTCCAGGCTGTCCGACTTCAACATTGCTGTTGGAGGCCAATCTGCAGCCCAGGCGAGGGATTGCGTGTGGAAGTTGAGAGTGTCCTGACCCAACCGGTGGGAAGTGACCAGGTAAATAGTTTCAGGTGCCTTTTGTCACCGGTGCTTGTCTTGCACCACAGGTTCCATAGTCACTAACAAGAAGATCTTCAACGATTCGGGCCTGGACGGCCTTGCGCTCAGATTTCCATGGCTTGAGAATCAGGCATAGTTTGAAGTTGCAGGCATTTGTTATTTTGGGCTGAATTGATAAGCTTGTTAGAAGCTAGTTGATGGAACCTGCCTGCATTAGAAACATGCATCGATCATGAAGTTGTGAGTTGGTCATTACTAACAACGATGAAGGAACTTTCAACGAACTGCGGCACACAAGACCGTCAAGGGTTCAAGGATGTCGCATGCGGTCATCAAAGACTCCAACATATCGAAGTTTACAAACAACATAGGAATGGCAGGAACCGGAACGATGATTGGTCGGAGGTATTTTCCACTTTGGACAAGATAGACCTCTCAGACCCTGTGGGCATCTACCAGCCACCACAGCAGTTGATGCGTGAAGCCACAGGCACGACTAGCAAATAAGAAAGTCCGTAAACAAACACAGGAGGGAGATCACATTACAGGATGCTTTCAGCTTTTGCAGCATAGATTCAATACGATTCAAGGTTGCCAAGGAATTAAATTGCCAAATAAACATATACTTCCATTATTTACAGCCTTCGGCATGCCGCCGGCCACCAGCTTGAGCCCGCATTGGCAGGCAGCCTAATGATGCTTATTAACAGTGTTCCACAGTTCTATTTTCGTTCCAAGGCAGGGACAAGATCACCTCTTCTAGGCTGAAGCAGCTATATAATCCGGCACGTCTCTTTGATTCAACTCGCTTTTTCCTGTTCTCGCCATGGCCTAGTCTGAAGCAACCGGGGCAGGGCAGGCTGTCGAAACATCCGCGCGGAGAAACAAACTGTAGATTGAAACCAACCGTAGATTGAAACCAATGGAACCCAACACAAGCCAGACGAAGCAAGACAATCCACAAAACCGGTACTTGAAAATGAGTCTTCTTCCAAACTACTTGGCCTTTTGCATGTTTTCCTTGTCAGATCTTTTTTTCGACCGTCTTGAGGAATTGCGAGTCGCACAAGATATTCTTTTTCACAGACAGAAGGCTTCAAAGCGACTGAAGAATTTCTTGATCTGGCACGATTTGTCGTTTTTTTTCTCCAAACCGTTCGAAATGAAAGACCCAGAATGACATCGAACAACAATACCCTGCTCAATCATACTTGTTGGTGCATTGGAGTTGCACATTTGGCTGGGTGAGTTTGTTGATGTTTATTTCAAGGTTGTTTGACCATGAAATGGAACGAACCCGAATCAGAGGTTGTCTATTCTGATCCAGCGATCCGAACCGGCATGTCTCAGTCGAATCACCTAAGAGGAACCAATTGAAACCAACACAAGCAATGCGAACCAAGACTATCCACAAAACATGACCTTGAAAACGGTTCTTCTTCCAAACTACTTGGCCGTTTGCATGTTTTCCTTTTCAGATCTTTTTTCGACCGTCTCGAGGGATTGCGACACGCACCGGATATTCTTTTTCACACACAGAAGGCTTCAAAGCGACCGAAGAATTTCTAGATCTGGCATGATTTGTCGTTTTTTCTCCAAACCGTTTGAAATGAAAGACCCACAATGACATCGAACAACAATACCCTGCTCAATCAGACTTGTGGGTGCATTGGAGTTGCACATTTTGCTGGGAGAGTTTGTTGATGTTGATTTCAAGCGAAGTCGTTTTACAATGAAATCGAACGAATCCGAATCAGAGGTTGTCTATTCTGATCCAGCGATCGACATGTCTCAGTCCAATGGTTGTCTATTCTGATCCAGCGATCGACATGTCTCAGTCCAATCACCTTAGACGTAGCGGGGGGGGGGGAGGGGGGGGTGGGGGGCGTCAGGCTGTCGAAAAATCCGCGCGGAGATACAAACCGTAGGTTGAAACCAACACACGCAATACTAACCAAAACAATCCACAAAACACGCCGGCAGGCCGGCGGATTTCTTCCATTTTTGGTCGCTTCCGCGGGATGCAACATGATCATTTGATCGGATGCCTGTGGTGGTGTTGATGGAAGCTGATTACCAGACCCTAGCGCCTGTTGACAACAGCCCACCACCAGATTCATGTTTTATGCCATGCTTGTAAGGCACAAGATCCGAAGTTTCCCTCAAAAAATCTGAAGAATCATTTTTTTCTCCAAATGAGGAGGCGGCGGCAAAGGCCTCAAACTGAGGCTGGCTGGCATCTTCAAGATGCTACGTTTTGTTTTGAACACTTTCTAAGTGGTTTGCTTTTATCGTCTCTTAGTAATACTCACAGGAACACTACTGGGTCACAGATCTTCACGTTTCATTGAGTCACATTGCGCCACTTGGAACCAAGTCTCCTGCAGTGAGGTCACCTGAAGCAAATGTGCAACTCGTGAAGTTCATGAAGGCATAGGGCCATATGCTCGGGCTGGCCAATGAAAGAATGAAAGGGCACGACTGCCACCACTTTGCCAGGCACTATTGTATGATGTCGCATAGCGGAGGTATTTGCGTACTGGTGTGTTATCTTCTGACTGGAACAGCAAGAAGAAGGTAGGACCCCACAACATAAGCATTCACTTCACAGAGTGATCTTCTCTGGCCATGATGGCTCACATTGCAGGACAAAGATGCCTTGATATGTTTAAAACAACTTTACTGTATATAGACTTTAAATTAGTCTTTGATTTTCGGTTTTGCTGCAGAGAGGATGGTGTCGGTCGCCAGATAGACCAACAACAAACCAACATATTGACTAATGCTAGGTTAAAACATGCAGACAGGTTTCAACGGGTTTGGGGTCGAGTTCTAGCCATGATCTCTGAAAGCAGGCTGCTGAGGTTTTTGCATTTAGATTCATATAATTCTCCAGATGCCAATGCCAACGGAGAATCCTAGAGTATATATTGCAAGTAGTGCTGATTCCAAGCAGTTGTATCGTGTTCACCGTTTGCCTTTAGCTTTATTGTATTGGCAGTTGGCAGCACTCAGGCGGCACCCGGCGTGTGGGCAGGTGGAAGTTCGTAATGTGCGTCTTCAAGTCAATCTCTTTTAACACGTTTGAGATATTGTCAATTCAACAGACCGTATCAGCTGTGACGGCAACTGGCATTGGGCAGGCTCAGCCTACTTGCCACAGCCATGGGGTGCATTCAGCTTTGCTGCTTTGCGCAGATCGTCAGGGCCTGAAGGAATGGAACGTTGGACTAGTTGAAAATATATTAAATAGTTTTACAAGACACCCAACATTTCAAGCTGAGGGGCTACGTGCGCAGCAGACATCCCTACAGGCTGGGCGATATTAAGATTGCTGACAAGACAAAAGGTGGTGCAAAGTTAGCTTTGTTCAAATTGTTTTCAGGAGAAGAAGGTGTCAGATCTTAAAGAGCTCCTGCGTTTGACGCTGAGAAGCAAGAGCATCAAGTGTGACTCACGGGCCTCACGGGTCGTTTCTTGAACATAATGTACAGCTTCATGTGGCGACGATATCTACACTAGATCATGTTCCACCAAGTCACCAAGCCTCAATTACAAACTTTATCATCCCTAGCTTTAAATGCACAAGATGGACATTGACAACATTGAAGGCAGCAAAGGCCTAAAAGTCAGCGGGCGCAAGAAAGAACTGGCTCGGACCCTGCAAATGACTGTCTTTTCATTGTTTGTATGCTAAATCATTGACGGCATGGCAGCACACTACAGTGTTTGGGTCTGTGAAAAATATTGTTGCTTGCGCTGTGATAGACATTTTGTGCATGACAAAGTGACAAAGTGCCTGGAAATGCATCGAGTACAAATGAAAACACAAAACAGTCGAACGCAAATAGATACCAAAGGCCTCCTGGAAAGCAGAATGTTGCAGCGAGGCAACACCGTCAATTGCAAGACATGTTGATTCCGCAAGTTGAAGACCGCCACCCAGGTCGAGAGACTCCTGGCCAGTGCTGAGGAGAGGGTCAAACCTCCAACCGTACAGTGCTTAAGCAAGCTTAAGCCATTCTTTACATCAGGCACTCCTTTGTATGCCTACCGGACATTTGACGAAGAGGGAAGAAGCAAGTAACATTCCAGCCAAAGCACATATTGCATTTGAAGTAGCTTCAATGTGTTGAGAGCCCTTTTTTAGGTAGCGGCATGCATAGCAGAAATACACGCCTCAACTGTGTCCCAGCTTCCTTGCTTTGTTTTTGTGAGGAGCCTGTGGCCAAGAAGCCGAAGAAACCTTCAGGCAGGAATGCAGGAAGTTTTCACACTCGTTTTGTGTCTCCCATCGTGACTAGCCTGGTACTGCAGTGGGTCTTGAATATGGTTTGTGAGGCTTCAGCATGCTTCAGCAATGTTCTTTGTCTTGAAAGCACCTGCGAATGGTTTTTCTTGAAGAACAGCTGCCAACTCCAACCATCCAAACACCAACTAGGCTAGTCAACATACCGCATATATATATATATACATATGTGCTTGCAAGTCTTCAATGCCTAAGTTGTAACCTAGGTTACAAGTCAGGTTACAAGTTCGCTAACCTCAACTTAGCATGTGAGAAGTGTGCCAATTTCTACCGCAAGTTGAACATAGCATCCAAGTAGTTTGAGCTATGTTCATAAATAAGATGCAAACAAGACACATTCTGCCCAACTAATTACTGTACACTGTACATACCAACTCTGCTAACTACTTGGGAACGACGCCACCGGGCGCCTGGTCTTGCCGGCAAGTCAGTCATGACGCCCCCAGTCACCCTGTGGCACACGCGTGCGCAGTGCGCACCCTATTTTCGCCACTTGCCAAAACTACTTTGTGTTCCACATTTTGGAGAGTGCTTTAACGTTCTCCTGAGGTGATCCACGCATCTTCTCGCGTCGAAACACCCACTGCCACACACGCATCTCTGGCTTTGCTGAATGCGCAACACACATATACATCGTTTCTATCCAAAAACGTGCACGCCGCCACCACGTTTCTCAACGATCCCAACATCGACCCCGCCACTGTACCGGCCGAGCCTCGCACCCGGCCAAAGCCCTCCCGTCACTCGCAACATCCTTTACCGACTACCTACAAGTGCCATTCCAATGCAACACATTGCCACCCAGACCTCCTACTTTCCACCATTCGCTGTCCACTCAGACCAGCGAACCGGCCCTGTGATTTGGGCGGGCACCTATCGTGTGACAGGCAGCGCTACAGCTACCCAAACACCACAATCCCAACTCAAACCAGGCACAAACCCCTCTCCCCAGCCTTCTCCCGTGTCACCCGAGCACGCTCTCCCGTGGCCAACCTTACCTATGCCGCCAACAAGCAGCCGGGAGAATACGGCCATGAATACGCCGACCTCATTCCCAACGTCCTTGTGATGGACTCGATCCAATATCTTCACAATTTCCCAAGCCACCTCCCCCTGCGCTGCCTGGAGACTTTGCGAACCGCATCGGGGGCGCGCCCCGTTGCGGGCGGTCCAAAACGCCGCCCCGCTCGCAAAGCCGTCCCCACACCGCCCAAACGCGACGCGGGTCACCATCACCACAGCACCGCCATCGCTCCAAAACAGCGCCCAGCTCCATGGGCCTACCAACAGCCACCCCAACCGTCGGCCAACCAGCAAGCGGCATATTTCCACCAACAGGCCCAGCCAGTCCAACGGCCACCCCCAGGGTGGTGGCCCCCGACCCAGCCTATGCAAGCACCGGCCCAGGCCTGTGCCATGCCGCATCCTGCACTTTTCACCAGCCCGGCGCCGTATGCCAACTATCCGCACTCCGCACCTTGCGTGACACCACTTCCCTCTCAACAGCCATCCGCAACGCTGCCTCAACGCACCTTTTCTCCAACCACTTCCCAACCCACAGAACTACGGTGCGATGGGGCGTTCATTGCCACTACACCAACAAGATTATGGCGCCAGCAATGATCCGTGGAACGCTCCGGGCCCCTGAAGCTCTGACGGCTCTGACTCTGAACGCAGAGCGCATTCCAATAATGGTCCAACCCGCATATCCAACCTTTTGCTACTACTATGTCACTTCCACCGACTTTTTTGTCTCCTTTGTTTTCGGTCACCCTCGAGTTCTTCGCGCGCGGTGTTTCTGCGGTTTCTGTTTTTCATTGGATGCCTAGGCGACCACTATTGCAGCTTTCAAGGATTTCAAAGGCCCTCAGCGCCAAACACCGACCATGACCGTCATCAGTCTTTGGAAAAGTAGCGTTTTGCGCTGCCGCTTGATTTCTTGTGCTGCTAGCCGCGCTGACAGATGACCATTATACTTCTCAGCTTTTCTTGCTCGAACTTGCTCTTATCGCGTTTTCAGCGACCCACACGCTCAGCATGGACGCGCAATGGCAACCGTATTATTGGCACCATTGCTTGCACCAGCAGGCCCACCAGCCGCAAGTAGGCGCCCACTACACGCCTGCGCACACATACGGACCTATGACTCATGCCATCCACACCCATCAGGCTCACCAGCGTCAGCCTTACCATCACTCCCCCAGCGCCCACACCTCCCGCCACCAACACAACCGGAGTTTCCTCCGCCACCACCTCCTCCAGCAGCCGCAACACCACCGTCAGCGCCGGTGACCCCCAACAAATTCTTCTTTTACGCACAGCCCAACACACCACACCACATCTCCTACACCTCCTGCTACTGTACCCTTTCCCAAGCCACCGATCCACAGATACTCATTGGGACGCGAACGTCCTCTACAACCACCAGCTTTTCCGCACTATCCAGCCCGCCCAATGGTCCCGCAAGGTGGGCATCGTGGGACTACCCATCTTCGACGTGTACCCCTGGTTGCTCGCATACCATGGCACGGGGGGACTTTACGGCTCGAACCTTGAGCCATGGTAAATATTGCGGACTCGTTCCGACCCGCAGTATTGCCGAATCCGTCTTCATCACGCACCTCCTTCAGAGGCTCTCCACCATGCCAAAGGCGCCGACATTCTACACAAAACCACTCAAGCGCACGCCTACCTCGCTCCTCTTATCGAATTCGTTACAACTCACCTGGCTGCCCACGCTCCAGCCGCGGCAGAAGGCTCTGCCATCCGTGAGCTTCAGGCTAAAAGCGAGGAGCTTGAAAGAGCCCAAGCAAAACTCCAGACACATGAGCTGACCCTCACCCCCCCGCAAGGACGCCAACAGTTCAACCCCATCCGCTCCATCCACACTCCCCAAAGCAGGCGCCCACAAACCTCCAGTCTTGGCTGACGTCCTTCAACCACCACACCCCTCCCTCAAGGATGACGTTCCGGAAGCGTGGTCCATGCCTGCCATCAACGCTTGGCTTTCCACCTTTGATGAAGCCATCCAAGAATCAGCCAAGGACATTGTTCGTCTCCTCCAAACGAGCAAGTGCGCCCAAGAGCAACTCCGCGAAGCAGGCGCTCGCTACCGGCTCCCTTTGAACAAGCTGAATAAGTCCCCCGCAAAACACTGCAAAATTTAGTCAGTGCGGGGGCCGCCCTTGCCTGCTGACTGAGCTACATAGCTCAGCAGTCACCACATCACCACACACTGCCAACGTGCAACAACTTTTTCGGCTGCGCAGAGCCCTTTCCACACTCATCCACCGAGCCACCTACTACATTGAACGAGCAGACGCCATTTTTTGCCACCGGCCTACTTCATCTCACTCTACTTTTTGCCTACCCTTCTAACACCCAACGTTCTCAGCAATGGCAAAGGCGCTTTCGCCAGTTTGCTCTCCCCCAACTCAGTTTACGTCAAACTCTACTTCAACCTTCAACTACCACACCGATGCTACCACCAACATGGCAATTTCTACATTAGCTCCACAGCTATCGGCGTTCCACATCGCGAAGACAACCGGCGAGCCAAGCTCAAACAACTTCAAAACAATGTTCCCATCTCAGCTGAACTTTTCCTCCACCACTGGCACACCCGCAACACCATTGACCAGTACACCGCTTTTCAACTTTCCTCGAGCGACGCTTATGACCAAGCTTGGATTCACGAACGCAACCACATTTCTAACTGGGCGCCCCCTCTCAACTTTCGTTTCGCGCCGCCTTAATCTGAAAGCCCAAGGCTGGCAATTCACCAAACGTAGAGCTCACTTCTTCTCCCGCCTTGCCACCCACAAGCGGCTTTTCCGACGACTTCGACGGCGTCAGCAAACAATCAGCGAACCACATCTCTTCACCTCCACCAAACACCATGCCCTCACTCTCCTCTGTTCCCTTTTGTCTCCCAGGACAGCGTGTCTGCCTTCCGTCCGGCTTGTTTCCCTTTGTCTCCCTTCTTGTTGGTAACAGTCCGCCTTGTCTCCCTTCTGTCTCCTTTGTCTCCCTTCTTATCTCCCTTCTTGTTGGTCATTGCGTCCGCCTTGTCTTCCTTTGTCTCTGGTCTCCCTTTCTCTCCGGTCTTGTCGGCTTTCCTCCAGTCTTGTTGAAGTGTGCTAGCGCTCGGCTGCCCACTTGCGCAACTTGACCAAACGCACAGCCGACTCTTTTGAAGCTGCCAAGCAACTACGTAGTGGCCGCCACGCGGGCCTAGAACTCTACGCTATTCGCCGCCGCCGCATGGCAGCCAACCTGGAAGAACCAGGTCGCACCAAAGCGCTGCAAGCCATGCAGTATCGCAACCTCACTCCACCTCGTGCGAACGTCCCCCCTCACCATACCCTTCTTGGCTCGTGACACTTTTACCACTGAAACTCAGCAGTGGCTACGAACCATCATCCAACACAAGGCCCTTGCCATCCCACTTCACCTTCCTACACATCGACTCCGCGAAGCAGCTCACAAGACACTCCGCAGCCAGCTCCACAACCATCGAAAATGGGAAGACGTTCTACTCACCCCAGCGGGTCCACTCGACCTTCCTTGCGCGTGTGACCATCTCAAAACGCTTCTCATGGATCCAGACCATCCCACCACAGACGGGCACTACATCCTTACCCTTGATCACCTCCAGCTTCCTCCCCACCTCCGCATTTTCTTCAATGCCAACATGAACAGCGCTTTCCCGCCTACCAAAGCCAGGTGCTAGCCTTCCAAACAGCCTTTCGCAAATGGCTCCGCACTCAAGGCTTCCCACCATCCCTCGTACAACACACCGAATCTTTCCTCCATCACCAATGGCGACTCCACATCTCCCACCTCAAACAAACACCACACTTTACAGCGCGCTTGATCCGCCAACTGCAGGAATATCACGGCGACCGAGTCGTCCTGCGCCACGCTGACCATGAGCTGCAACAGCTCCGCATCTTTTGTCCACAGCAATATTTCCGAGGCGCCCTTAACACCTGGCGAGCGCCTGAACTTTTCCAACCACTATACCCCGCCTGACTCCACTCAACATCAACGACCACCTTTTGGCCACCGTTCCTAGCGGCCTCCGCGCCCGGTGCAAATGGGGACTCCGCAAAGAGTTCACCATCCCGCACGGCATCGTCCACCTCAAAGAGAAGAAGCAGTTGCACAAAGGCAGAACCATCATCTCCTACTACCACTCCCTTGCAGGCAACCTTCTCCGCATCACTAGCAGAGCAACATCATTCTGCAACACCTTTACCCCCAACACCCTGGCCAGCTCTCTATACCCCAGTTATGGCAACGCTTCCACACGTATCTCGCCCAGGTCCCTTCTGACATCACTCTCCATGCCACAAACGATGACCTTGTAGGTTTCTTCAATTCTGTCCCCCAACACCGCCTCATTGATGCTGTCCACAGCTTGGTTCAACGCTCCACCCACACCATCACCATTCACACCCAGGCCACAGGCAATCCGTACCACCACTCTCACATTGGACGACACCATTACAGGCGTCCTACACAACGCACCCTCCATGCCGCCGACATCACTCCCCTTTGACTTTTGCACTCAACACACGCATTTTCCGGGCACGCGACCACGCTTATCAGCAGATTCGTGGCGCTGGCCAGCTGTCACCCGCCCTCTGCAACGTGGCTATCACTCTCATCGAACATTCCTGGCAGCAGCTCCACAACAATCCCTTGCACCGTACCAATTTCCATTTCAATTACTATCGCTATGTCGACAACCATTTCATCGCCCACAACGAGCATTTCCTCTCACACCCAGCCGTCCAGACCCTCATTCACCACGATTTTTTGGGGACCCTGTGGAACTTGAGACCGTTGATGACAACCACCTCTTAGGGTTCGACATTGATCTCACCCAACGCACAATCTCTCACATTCAACCCACAAAATCCTGGAAAACCCGGGACGCCACCAGTGCCGGTAGCAAACGGCTTACACTCTCAGGACTTGCCTCGCGACTACACACCATCTATACGCTTACACCTTTCCAACAACAGCGGCAGACGCAGCAGCTGAACAGCTTGTCAACCTCTATGTCCAAAAAGGACACGCAGCATCTGACTGCAGACGATGATTGAAGCGGCCAAAAAAGACAGCAGCCACCTCTTGGAGCGCCGCAAGCGGCTATGTGTGTGTGTGTGTGCGTGTCACCCTCCGTACCTAGCAGTTCTGTATGCAGGGGAGCGGAGCAGGCCTGCAGAGCTCCACTTAACAAAGCTCTCTGCAGTGTCCTGAGGATATCACTGGAGACGTCCAGTGACGTACCTGCTGAAAGATTTGCCCGCGCCGTGATTCCACTTTCCCTGTTTTGATTCCATCGCGGTTTTGCGTGCCACTTCCCCAAAGCAGGTTTCCCTCAGCCGCTCTCAGCCGACTTTGGTTTTGCAGCTGCAGTTGCGGGATTGAAACCATCTTGTTAAAACACCTACAAGTGCTCGGACTTGCCACCATTCCGTTCTTTCACTCCTTTCGACATGGAATAGAGTTAGCTGAAAACCCTCTGACTAAGTGTCTGTCTGTGCCCCTTCACAGGGATCCACTCGGATTGTACTGTTCGCGTTTTCTTTTTGTAGAGCAGGGGGCCCATGGACACTTGGATGGCATGTGCCAACGAAGACCCATCCAAGCTGTCGTGAAAACGTACCTGCTTGGTGCACCTGGGCGCGTGTAAGACGCTGCTGGTGGCCACCTTTCTTCCTTTTCTTTTTGTAAAGTGCTAATGCATCGGCAGTCGTGCACGGAACGTCGTCATCCCGTCGGCTCGTCGTTTCGTGGCATTTAACTAAAGGCGCGCAGCCCCCCTTTACCTGGTTTTTCAGGATTTGGTTTCTTAGGCCGGCGTGTGGCGCCGCTGTCAAGCCAGTACGCATAATCATAAGTGTGTCTCTCCTAGTGAGAGCCCAGGGTGAGCCTGCAGAGTGCCCCCTGTGGACCCGTTGAACACCGGGGTTTGTTTTTTTGGCGCCCGGGACCAGAGTAGTCCACAGCGGACAAAGCAGGCTTAGGCCAAAGTTATTTGCCAAGATTTGTCGGACTATTGCATTCCAAGCTGGCTCATGCCTTTACGTGACCGTAGCGGTCAAAGCTGCCAGCCATTTTGTAATACTCAGGTTCGCCCCTCTCTCACTGGTGTGTCCCTGGCCGCTTGTGCGTAGCTGGGAACACCTGTCCTCTTCCTTCTCTTTTCCCTCTCTCTCTTTTCTCCTTCCTTTCCTTTCCCTCCTTCTTGTTCTTGTTTGGGTGTCCCTGGATGCTTTCGTCATGGCTGGGAACCCTTCTCCTCTCTTCTTTGGGCGCGTCCTTGGACGCTTGTGCGTAGCTGGGAACACCTGTCCTCTTCCTTCTCTTTTCCCTCTCTCTCTTTTCTCCTTCCTTTCCTTTCCCTCCTCCTTGTTCTTTTTTGGGTGTCCCTGGATGCTTTCGTCATAGCTGGGAACCCTTATCCTCTCTTCTTTGGGTGCGTCCTTGAACGCTTGCGCAGTAGCTGGGAACACCTTCTTCCCCTGTCCTTTCTTCTCTTTCCTTTTTTGTCTTCTCTCCCTACCCCTCCCTCCTGTCGGACCTTAGCGTGGGACGCTACTAGGGGGCTCCTGGCCTTACTACTAGGTGTTTCCTCTTGTAAAGCGTTAATGCCTTGGCAGTCACGCGCGGAACGTCGTCACCTTGTCGCGTTTCCGCAGTTCGAGCTCGTGGGCTTTGAAGGTTCCGTGTGAAGTTTTCAGTTACTACCTAACCTGAAACCTTAGCCGTTCAAACCTAGGTGGGCGTGTGGCATGTGGCGTTCGAGTCAGTACGCTTTTCTATAAGTGTGTCAGCTTTGGACTCAGCTTAGAGCAAAATATGCCTCCCTTTGGGGAGGCGTGTGTGTGTGCCCCTTGTAGTCACAGGGATCCACTCGGATTGTACTGTTCGTGCTTTCTTTTTGTAGAGCAGGGGGCCCATGGACACTTGGATGGCATGTGCCAACGAAGACCCATCCAAGCTGTCGTGAAAACGTACCTGCTTGGTGCACCTGGGCGCATTGTAAGACGCAGCTGGTGGCCACCTTTCTGCGATATTCGTTCATGCCTCTCAGTCCTCGGGCCACCGGGGTGACCTGGACTTCAGTTGCCTTCCTTCTCTTTTTGTAAGGTGCTAATGCATCGGCAGTCACGCACGGAACGTCGTCATCCCGTCGGCTCGTTGTTTCTTTAACTAAAGGCCCGCAGCCCCCCTTTACCTGGTTTTTCAGGATTTGGTTTCTTAGGCCGGCGTGTGGCACCGCTGTCAAGTCAGTACGCATAATCATAAGTGTGTTCGTTTTCTAAATCAGTGTTTCACTAATGTTTCATGACTCGATACTCGTCACGGAGAAGTTGAAACCATGACTCCCAGACCCATTTCCAGAACTTTGCGAAAAATTGGTTTTTTCCCCTCTTCTGATAAAGTGACTTGCGCAGACCTCTTGCTTGTGAAAATCTTTTTTGATGACCCATTTTTAGATAAAATGGGAGTGTACACCTCACTTTCCGGGAGCGATGAGGATGATTGATAAAAATTCCTAGGGTCCTAGAAGACCACGATTCCATGACATTTCGTAAAAGGAACAACAATAAGCCCAATCAAAAATCCAGGGCCGGTTGAGTTCTTATTGAAATAAGATTGTACGGCGTGATTATGTTCATGAACGTCATAACTATCTCCAGATAAAACTGTTTGATTTCCATAAATGAAAGAGACCGCTGCGAAGGGGCCCGCTCTGACAATGCTGCTGTAGAGGCAAAGGAAGTTTTGACTCGCGCGTGGTTTTGGTGAATGTTGTTTTTCGGGAGCTCTGGTTTGTAACCGGCTGACAACACTTTGGCTGGTCTTTTTTCATGAGGCAACCGCCAAATAATTGCCCTTCAGGTTTCATTTGAGGAGACGGACTTGAACACTTGGATAGCTCTACGGGTGTGGCCCTTTGACCCTGCTTCCACGGATTGCGACGACAAGAGGGTAGGTTTCTGAAACCCCATCATTCATAATCCTCGTCGCTCTCAATTGCAAAACCTGGACACTCTATGCAAGGTGATTCCATCAAAATTAATAGCAGTACTTTCTGTAGGCCAACTTATCGAGAAACTGTGAGAAATGTATCAGACGGTCGGTTAGCAAACAAGACAGCAGGTCTCTTGAATGAAGAGGGTGGCAGAGAGGTGAAACAACATGAAATAGCCCCCAGTCTGATCCGTTACTCTCGCTTGCCTAGTCTGCGCTTGCGTTAGCCTTTCAAGACCCTGAGCAAGGCAGCTGGGCAGTTTGGGTTTCCATGGTGATCAGTTGCTGCAAGTCCGACCTTCCAAGATGTTGCAGTTGTTCTTGGATGTATTTTTACAAAGAGAACATTTTGAGTCGCTAGTCGACTAACACCTCTTGTAAGAAATCTGAGGCGCGATGTTTTCTGAAGGATCTATGCTGCAATGCCTAAATTCTGAGCATATGCCAAAGGTGATCCCAAGCTTTTCCAGGAGGCTAAAGACAAGTCCGGAGCCCTGGCAGTTCGTCTGAACCACATGGCGTGTAGTGCTGATTGCATCAACCGAAAATGAATGGGTATTGCATGGTCGTGTATGTTCACTTGTAATCGTGCTGTTTAAGCCCAAGCTTCCGGTCCGAGCTTCAGGTTTATATCAGATTGTACTCTCTTTTCTCGTTTAATTCTGACGCATTGCATTGCTTAGGCAGCTTGAGCTGGGGTCGTTTTGGAACGCGTTTGTCGATTGGCGCAGTGCAAGCGTGATCAATGAACATTCTGTTGCGTTGGTTTAGTTGCATCGCGTTGTCCTGACATTACTTTGTGTATTTGTTGGTTTCTTTGTGTTTTCACCACTTTGTGGTGATGAAGTGGAAGAGTCTCATGTTCATGAGAAGGTTGACTTGACCTTGTGTCCCCATGGCCGTATGGCCCAATGACAGGCCTTGAGCTAGTCCGCGCTGCGCCATGAAAGACGCGTATGATATCGTCGTGGGTTCGATCGGTTCGTTCATGAACTTGGGTTTGTGTTGAGCATTGTTTGTTGGATTGTTGACATCCTACCGTTTCAGTGGTAGGCGGAGCACTAGTTGCGATGTTTGGGACCACCCCTACAGATCCCTGGATGCATTGGAGGAACATGCAGGCCGGTCAAGCTGATGCCTCTTCACGACCTCCTTTTGTGCAGTCCCAAGGATCTCAACAGACAAACCCAGGTTTCACAGCAGCTGCATTCGCTTCATCCTTGGGATCTTCGAGTGCAGCTCAAGCCACAGGTTCGCGGAACCCACCTACCAGTGCCTTCAATTTGCTTGGGAAGAATGCACCTCCCGCCAGTGCTGTTCCACAACAGCCGACTCGCCAGTCGCCAGATCAGCTCATTGCGAGTCCTTTGCATCAGGCCCTGGCAGGAGAGAAGCGTGCCATCCCGAGCTGGAATGGATCTCCTTCGACCTTGAGGTCATGGCTGAAGTTGTTGGCCGTTTGGGAGTTTGAGTCGACGGTTCCCATGGACAAGAGGGGAATCAAGTTGTTACAAAGTTTTCCAGAGAACTCCCAACCTCGTCGAATTGCAGATACTGTTCCTGTTGAAGTGTTGTTGTCCCCACAAGGGTATGGAGCAATTTTGGCAGCAATTCGTCAAAAGTATCAACCCTTTTTGGAAGCATCGGCACCACATGCAATTGATGTTTTTCTGTTCGAAGGAGAGCGTGCGAAGGGTGAATCTTTCAGTTCATTCATTGCTACAAAGCAGTTGCAACGGCAAGAGATGGAATCCCAGCTGGGCGAGAGGATTTCTGATCGTTTGTGTGGCCGCATTCTGCTGAAACAGGCCAATTTGAATGAGCTGCAACGAGAGATGGTTTCTCTTCGAGGCCCAGTTCTTCGCACCTTTGATGAAGTTGCAAATATGCTCAGGCCCTTGGACAGCTCAGACGAAGATGAAGAGGGCTATCCATATGTCTACTTTGAGGACCGAGAGCACGATGAGCTTGAAGCAGTTGAGATCATGGCATACCATGCCGCTTACAGGGATGTTCGCCGTGAGCTTCAAAAGAGAAAGAATGAACGTGGCTATGTCTCCCGAGATCGTGCCAAAGGTTCTTCAAAGGGCTCTCGCTTTGTTCGCAAGGGCAAAGGCAAGAGCAAAGGAAAGAAAGGAAAAATAAGTTTTCAGCAGCGCAATAGCAACAAAGGCTATGAGGATGATCTGGAGCAACGAACACGTTGTTGGAATTGTCAGGAGTTGGGACACTTCTCAAAGAACTGTCCTTTGAGCTCCCGTGGAGCAGGTTCTTCAAGTACATCAGCCTCCACCAGACGACAACAACAGTTTGTTGTGAACAATGGACAACAGTCGTTTGCAACTCAGCAATACATGCAGTTTTCCATGCGTCCATTGCCAGGTCAGAATCCACAGGTTTTCATGCGTGCAATGCAAGCGGCTCGCATTTCAGTGTATGCAGGAGTTGTTTGCACACCAGGTGAAGCATTGGTTGATACAGCAGCAGAAGAAGCGGTGATTGGCACACGTGCATTGCAATCATTACAACAAGAGTTGAAGAAGCATGGATTGCAGACCTTGAAAGTTGACCCTTTGATGCCCCTCCCCACTGCAGGTGAGGTGGAATTGGTGGCCAGGCGGCAGTGGAGTGCCTGGTTGAAATCCCCATCGGGGTTGCTGGCATCAATGGGGTCGTTCGCTTTACGGTTCTGAAGGATTCCAATGACTGTGCCACTCCACCACTTCTGCCCATTTCGTTCCTCGAGACGATTGAAGCGACAATAGATACCAAGCGGGACCTTTTGGTGGCCGGCAATGGTAATACTGCACCCATGCGCCGGTTGCCAACCCGCCATCGAGCCACAAGCATCCTCAACTTCGCCGACAACAAGTGGAGTCTCCCGGTTCAGCACCGGAAGGATCCCGCCATTGATCCTTTTTGAGATTCCTAGGCAGAGTCCTGCCAACCGGACCACGTCCTTTTGGCTACAACCTCAGGATTGTGTTTCAGTTTGGTTGTTACGCAATGATGTGTTGACGCATGTACAAGACGTGCCGGAGCGCCATACATAGTTGTTGCCATCACAATGCAGTGCGCTCAAACATTTTGAGCATGAGCTGGAGCCAGAAAGGTTGACGTATGCAACATTGACTGACGGCCATCAGATGGTTGTGCGTGATCGTTGGCAGTCATGGTCCGCAAGTCGCTCGTTGCTACAGCCTTACCACGGTTCAGTCATTTTTGCTTCATCCATTGGTGCGTTGGCTGACAGGATTTTGGGGGGAGAGTCGGATGTTGTCATGACTGTTGATAGCTGCAGCCCTGACATTTCGAGCGCTTTTGCTTCGTTGCCGGCCCCTTCCAACAGTCGCTCGTGGAGCTCCAGGACGAACGCAGAGACTTTTCACGGTCGCGCTCACGAGAAGCGTGAACTGTGTGCTGAAAAGAAGGTTCGTTTTGTTGAGCAGGATGGGACACCAGGTGCGTCTACTTCCTTCACCACCACTATTTCCGGGACACCATCAACTCTGGGGACATCTTCTACTACATGTTCAGCTATTCCCCAAACTATGAAGGAACTATCCCACCAAGATTCCGGTTCGACAAACCACCTTCTCAGCGATGCTCGATGCTGCAAGGCTGCCACCTTTGGCCCCACTGCCGATGCAACGGTCGGGCCTCCCAAGACAATCAGAGCAGCTCAGGTTTTTGACATGACAGCTGATGAGCGTTTGCATGCAGTTGAACCGACAGAGCATTGTGTGAACCTTTTGAGCGATTCGTCAAGTCCTTCTTCGTTTGTTGGCTCAGATCACAGGTGGCTCAAGATCGCTTCAGGTGCCACCGATGGCCTCTCTCCGGGACCGAGCTGCCAAGGTCCTGGCCGAGCCATCCAATTCGACGACATCGCCTATACGAGGTCAACCGCTCGCGAACAGCGAGCATGTCAGGCTTGGAAGAGGATGATCATTACCATCCTCATGCTCCTCCGAAACACCCGACAAGAGATGTTGATGGAATACTTGACTCAGAGGATTCCGGAGCCGGAGGAGACCAAGCCCCTCGAGAACAAGCGCAAGAAGAACAAAGGCTTGGATCCAGAAGCCAAAGTCCGCGTGGGCATCGGCAAACCTTTGTCCAGATCGGTTGCCGAAAAAGAATGGAACTATGCCGTGGAGGATTGCGAGCACGATCCGGACTACCTGACACATCGCGCCGGTCGTGGCCACTTCTGGTTCACTTGCCTGCAATGCGGGGCAAGATGGGAACGATTGGAAACTTCGCAATCAAGCTCCTCGACTTCCTTGGTGGTCGAACCAGTCAAGGGCAAGCGCAGCAAACAAGCCTACCCGAAAGAAGTGCCTCCACCAAGGTACCGTCAGGACCTTCAAGGGCAGAATCGGGAGATCAAGGTCAAGGACAGCGACCAGTTGCCGATTGCACCACACACTGGACTTCAGATGGGCATGGCACCTCCGTGTCAAAGCTTTTCAACGGCGAGGCCAAGTCGATCAGCCGATGAGATGAGTGGGTTGATTGCTCTTCCAGGCCTCCGTTCTTAAGGACAGATCCCAAGCCCAGAGCGCTTTCAGTTGAACATGGACGAGATGTCGCCCACCGGGATCAGTCAGTCCGAATGGGAGGACGCCATGATGAACTACGAAGAGGTGAAGATCCAGGAAGTGGAAGCGGTACATGGCCCGAATTGGACCCAGGAGCAGTTCGACCAGATGCACAACCAGTGAAATTGAAGGCTCAGCTGGTGCATTCACATCACTTAGCTTCTAAGGAGCCGCGCCTTTGTCAAATGGCTATGATTCTTTTGCGCTCTTTTGCAGCTGCCGCCAACTCGGTGGACAGCACACGTCACTTGCCAGCAACACCGGACGAAGTTCCTGAGCTGATGACACGTCACTACGAGGTGAACGAGCCCTACTACCGGTCTACCGGTGAGCGCTACATTGGGGACAAGTTCACCTACCAGTCCCCTGATGCACAGAACTGGAAGCACTGTTTTGAGCACCTTCCTTGCCTTTTGGGTCAGCCGACCCACCTTTTCTTTTGTACTGATGAGAAGAATGAAATATGGCAACAGCAGCGATGGAATTCAGAGACAGATGATTTTCTTCAAGTTTTTGCACGTCAATACCCTTCATTTTGTTGGGTATATCCAACTACACGCACTACAAGCTCCTTGGCTCATGATCTTGACTGGAATCAACCCGCCAAAGCCATCCCACGTGGCGTCAAGATCTTCATTGAGAGGAGCATCAACGACAAGCATGGAGTTGATGCGATGGAAATTTACAGCCCACCAAGACTGACGCTGGAAGCCCAGAAGCAGAATTGGAAGAACAAAGTGAGACCACCATGGCACATTGGCGAAGCCTTAGACTTGGTCACAGGCTTTGATTTTCGACTTCCTCAAGATCGAGCTCAAGCCTTGAAGTTGGTCAGACTACATCGACCAGCGCTACTCCTTTTGAGTCCACCATGCACGACTTTCTCAACCCTGCGCACTCTTTCCGACCACAAAAGACCGCCCAATACGGTTCGTCGAGAACGCGCAGAAGGACTTCTCCACTGGGAGTTTGCACTGGACCTTTGTGAAGAGCAGCTTCAACAAAAGAGAGCCTTTCTTTTGGAGCACCCGCGAGGAGCTACGAGCTGGAAACATCCTCGACTTCAACGCCTACTCGCCAGACCAGATGTCTACGGCGTCGCAGTGGATATGTGCACCTTTGGTTTGGTTAATATACCTTCCAAGGCTTTCCAGCGAAGAAATCGACCTTCCTGGTCACAAACCTGTATCCATTGGTCAAGAACCTCCATCGACATCGTTGCGCAGGAGATCATCAGCATCAAT
The DNA here is from genome assembly GCA_963970005.1 of Durusdinium trenchii. Classification (NCBI taxonomy): domain Eukaryota; class Dinophyceae; order Suessiales; family Symbiodiniaceae; genus Durusdinium; species Durusdinium trenchii. The sequence goes on from CAXAMN010007102.1 coordinate 222,119, forward strand.
GGCTCATCAATGGCCGCGCGGCTGAGGCTGCCAAGTACACGACTCCCTTCGCGCAGGCCATTCTCAAAGCACTACATCACCATCTACAGGCCTCCACTGCCTATGTAATGACCTTTGAGGAGCCTCAAGATTCCGCTGATCCCGCGCTACCTCTTGAACTACACACACAAGCCACCTCCTTGGCCAAGTCGATGGCTCAGGTTTTTGTGAACTACATCGCCGACGAGACCCTCTTTCTCCAAGAGTGGCCCCTGTTCTGCACTTTCCAGGCATTTCCGTCCAGCAAGATTTTGGGGGAAGATGGTTCTACTGAGCCTGCCGGCCGTCGTTCTGCCGCTTCTGGTTCTTTGCGTTCTTCGCCGGACTCGACCTCTGCGACTACGTCTCCGGCGGCTCCTTCGCTTTTGAAAAGACTGGAACGGCGTGTCCGACCGTCGCTTCTGGACGAAAAAGACCTCGTCCATCGCGCAGCAGCTCGTGAACTACACCCCATTGCAGAAGGTGATGAATTACAAGACCTAGCCAAGGAGATGGGCTGGAAGTCAGAGAGTCAAGATCCACGATTGCCAGCAGATCTTCGCCGTGAGGTGTATCGCTTGCACCGTAACCTTGGACATCCAGAACCTCAAGCTTTCGTCCGTGCCTTGAAGCATGCTGGAGCCAAAGAATCTGTTTTGCAGTATGCAAAGAGCTTCCGTTGCCCCATCTGCATCAGCCAACAACGGCCTACAAGGCCTCGACCAGGACATCTCAGTCGTTCATTGGCCTTCAACGACGTGATCGGCATGGACACGATCTTCTACGAGTTCCGCCACCACCAATACATCCTCGCCAACATTGTGTGTTGGGGCTCAGGACTCCAGGTCGTTGAACGTGTGGCTGCCAAGACTGCTTCCGAGATGCTGGATGCGCTGATGAGAGCATGGATCGTTCCATTCGGTCCACCCACCGTCCTGATAGTGGACCAGGGCACGGAATACACCGGTGCCAATTTTTCTGACTATGTCACGAGCCTCGGCATCTTGCTCCACCTGACCGACACGGCTTCACCTTGGACCTTGGCAAGCCGCCAAGACGGAGAAAGCAGGAGGCCTGTTCAAGGCCAAACTGACTGCAGTAATAGCTGAAACCCAGGCCATCACGGAGGAGGAGTTCATGCTGTGTGTCCGAGAGACCCAAGTCGGACGCAACCGCTACTACCACCGCTCTGGTTTCTCACCCTACCAGAGAGCATTCGGCTACAACCCAAGACTGACGGGGTTCTCTTGCAAGCGATGACATCTTGGACCCCATCCTCTTGCAACACTCCGCAACAGCTGAAGTCCAACGCAGCTGGGAAGTTAGAGATGCAGCAGCCGCTGCTTGGCTGAAGAACCAGAACGTGGATGCTGTCAAGCGTTCTCTGAGAACGCCCACCAGACAAGCAGACAGCAAACCGTTTGAGATTGGCGATTGGGTCTTCATTTGGAGAGAGGTGCCAACGTTCAAGGGCTGGGCTGGACCAGGTCATGTCATTGCAGTGTCCAACAACGGTCGCTCCCTATGGGTGTCTCTTCGCAACCAATTGCTGAAGATCTCACGTGAACAGACTCGACCAGCGACCTCCGAAGAACATCTAGGGGCCGAACTTGCCAAAGAACTTTCGGTCACCATGACGCAAGACATCAAAGAGGGCAAGCTCAGACACTACCACGACCTGACCGAGGACGCTTACCCGGAGGACCAAGACATGCCTCAGCTCACACCTTTGGAAACCTTGGACATGGACACCTCCAAGAACTCGCCCGAAGAACCACATGGGCAACCTCCTGAGCCTATGGAAATTCAAGATGATGATGAAGAGTACGCGCCAACTCTACCACCTCCTGAACCACCAGAAGAAGATTTGCAACCCATGGCTGAAGACCATGAAGAGCAGGCTGAGAGCACCACTGCCGCTGGGAACACTGTCACTCCAGAGGTTAGCATGCCTCCATCGGCTCTGCCAAGTCGAAGACAGAGCATTGTGGTGGACGAAGGCCAGCACGGCACTTTGGCCGCTCGCTTCGGTCCAGCTCCACCGTCTACGACAAGTTCAGCCAGCAGGACAGCACCATATCCTTTTCACCATCAACCACCGTCACTTCCAGCACCGCCTTCAAGGCAGTCGTCTTCTTTCTTTGAGGTTGTTAGCTTTGAGGGAGAGCGGAAGCGACATGTGCTTTGGACTCGAGGCGCAGATGGCGCTATGTGGTGGCGAGATCATCGTCGAGGTCAAGATGGCATGACACCACTCGGGCCACAGACCTTTGCAATTCAAGATGCTGGAGGAAGCTATAGTTTTTCTGACCACTGCATCTATTTGACCAAAGCCAAGCTCGCTCCTGGACAGGTGAACTACCCAGACCTCTCTGCCGAGCACAAGACGATCTTCGACCAAGCACGAAAGAAAGAGATCGACAGTTTGCTTGCCAACAAGGCGATTACCATCCTGTCCATCAAGGAGAGTGAAGAATTTCGCCGGAACTTCCCGGACCACGTCCTCAAGTCCAGGTACGTGGACAGATGGAAGCCGTCAGGAGATGGCAAGTTCTCTGTTTTGCCTGAGGAGTTCGGCGAGCCTGACTTTGAGCCGAGCACTCATGAAGGCCTCAGCGCCAAGAGCCGCTGGTGTGTGATTGGTTGGCTTGATCCGCACATCGATTACCCACCGTCACCACACCAGGCACTCAACCATCCAGCAAGACTCCTCCCATGGACAGCAGAAATGGCTCATGCCTCTTGTGGGTGCTGCGCCCCAGTGCCACATTCTGCGCCTTTGAACATCTCATGCATCTGTACACACGCCATCACGCGCCCCTACGAACCGTCAGAATGCGAGGAACCTAGGCACGGGCGCGCGGTGGCCAGATGGACTTGTCCGTTTCGTGACGGAAAGCTTCAACACAAACAGCTGGGCTATCATATCCACAGGTGCGGGTGTGAACAGCATGGGATTGCTAGATACCCTAAACACAAAAGGTTTTTTAATAAAAGAAACCTGTCAAAATGCCGAGCGGTTGCGCAATCTCTTTGGGACCTGCAGCAACCCTGCCAACGCAAAACGGTTCCCGACCTCGGCGTGGTGATTCGTTGAACCGATCCATCGACTTCTCAAAAGACTTAACTTAACCCAGGTACTTAGATGCGCGTGTACCTTACACCCGGTCTTGTCGTATTCGCTCCATACAGTTTTGCGTTACAGATCACTGCCCAGCGAAGACAGTCATGGTTCGGATGGTTCGGTCGTGAAACTTGGAAAGGACTTCCTCACAGGGCCATTTCGAAGGTTTCAGGTCTTGAGCGCTCTACTCTGGTAACGCAGCAACTATATCGTACTGTGTTCATGCACACCGAAACCCACACAGAATTCTTGCTCACTATACCGACGGACTGGAAGATAGAATGTGCTTTTGGAAACGGCCGATGCCGAATGACCCCACTTTCCGGACTAGCAAACCCTACATTCTAACATTCAATGTTAGAATGCGCAGAAAACCTTTTAGAATGCGCCTCTTCATGTTTCAGCAACACGTGAGGACCGGTTTGAGCATATCACCTTTTGAAGGAAACAAGAAAGGAAATGAATGCAAGCTGAAAGGAAAAGGAAAGGAAAACGCGCTGCTCCAACTCCACTCACATCAAGCCTGTACCTCTTCATGCAGCTTGCAGCAAGTCGCAAATGGTCTGCTCGGGTGAAGGACGCCAAAACCGCGTTCTTACAGTCGAAGCCGACGACCCGAAAGAACAAGTTGGCTTGCACTATGCCCTCTGACGGCTTTTTTCCTGGCCTTGATCCACGACAGCTCATTTTGCTAGAAACCGAAGTGTACGGCCTTGTCTCAGGTCCTGCATGGTGGCGACGAAGCCTTCTGGAAGTGCTTATGAAAGGAGGCAAGTACCGCATCAGCCCGTATGACCGGTGCGTGTTGACATTGGACTCCGAAAGCACTGCTCCAAATGCTCCCACCAGAGGAATCATTGGAAGCAGGAGACTCAGAGCACCTCCGTCGCATGGCCTGGCTTGAGAACACCCTTCGTTTTGGCAAAGCAGTTGAGCTCCAGGCCGAAAAGAATGGTACAGGGTATGTTGGCACCATGAATGACTATGTTGCTAGCCGGTTGAAGCCTGTGACTCATGCACCCTGCACCATCAAAGCGGCCTCAACAACCTTCTTGACACCCGATGAGGAGAGTCAGCTTCGGGGCACCATTGCCTCGATCAATTGGGTGTCGAGAGAAGGACGTCCAGATGGAGCTGCAGCAGCAAGCATTTTGAGTGGATGTTTTCCCAACCCCACGGTCAAAGATGCCATGGACACCAACCGTGTGGCTGCAAAGTTGAAAGGACAGCACATCACGTTGAAAGTGCATAACATCCCCGAAGAACAGATCAGGCACATCGTGATTTCAGATGCTGCCTTTGACCAGACCGGTCGCGTGAAGCCACAACACGGCTGGATCCAAGGAGTCACCACTCCAGCGATGAACGCTGGGAAGCTGGCTCCGATCACTTTGATCGGTTGGAAAAGCCGCCGACTTCGGCGGAAAGCTGGTTCAACGATGCTGTGCGAATCTGTGTCGCTTAGCACGGCGCTGGGAGCTTTGGAGAAGCAAGTGAGTACGTGGCGATCCATTTGTTTTTCTAGGTTTGATGCGCGCCAGCAAGCTGAGGAAGACGACGCTGGAGGTTTGCAAGGCGCAGCAACAGTTCTGGCATCAGAAGACCCACTGTTTTCGGACCCCCTTTCGTTAGCTGTGGTTGATGCCAAGAGCATCTTTGACGCCAGCACCACCGAGCAAAGCCAAGGGTCAGATGACCGCACGGCGCTGGAAACAGCGATTATCCGTGACAGTTTGTCACGCTTGAAAGGACGTGTTCGTTGGATTCCGCACAACTGCAATCCTTCGGATTCTTTGACGAAGCTGTTCCAAGCCCATGAGAAGCCGATGATGGATCTGTTGAGAACCAACCATTTCCAGATCCAGGCAGAAGATGCCGTGCTCGCTGAAGGCAATCAGCGTTGGCATCGAATGAAGACCATAAGGTCAAGCCAATGAAAGATAGAGGGGCTGATGAAGTGGAAGAGTCTCATGTTCACGAGAAGGTTGACTTGACCTTGTGCCCCCATGGCCGTATGGCCCAATGACAGGCCTTGAGCTAGTCCGCGCTGCGCCATGAAAGACGCGTATGATATCGTCGTGGGTTCGATCGGTTCGTTCATGAACTTGGATTTGTGTTGAGCATTGTTTGTTGGATTGTTGACATCCTACCGTTTCAGTGGCAACTGCCTTTCTTTCGAGAATATTTTCTCTTGGTTTTGTTTCCGGCTTACCCGTTCGTGGTATTTGTCCTTGATAGAGTTATTGTCTTGGTTTTGTGGTGTGTGTGTGCCCCTTGTAATCACAGGGATCCCGTTGGACTGTTTTTTCTTTTCAGCAGGGGGTGCCAGGGACCGTGCAAGTCTGGCACTAACAAAGACGCTTGCACTGGTCTGTGAAATCAATCCAGGACGCCAGATTGACGTACCTGCCGGGAGAGAAACCTACGTAGAGCACAAGCTGTCTACTTCGTTGTTTCCTTCAGTAAAGGGCTACTGCAGCGGCGATGAATTTGGCTTTTCTGCACGCACGTCGTCACCTTGTCGTCCGCTCGCTCGGTGTTTTCGTTTGGAGTTTTAGGTTTCCTTCCCTGTGCCCTTAGGAACTGGAACCCTAGGCCGGCGTGTGGCACCGCTATCAGTTCCGTACGCATTTCCATAAGTGTGTTTGGCTTCGTGCCAACCCGGGATGAGCCCGCAGAGTGCCTCCCGTGGACCCGTCGAACGGGGGTTTGTCGTTATCTCCCCTGCCCGGAGATGTAAGTGTCCGGAGCGGACAGCAGATGGCTTACGCCACAAGAAGTGGGATGTTTGTCTCATTTTTGGAAGTCCAAGTTGGCTCATGCCTGTACGTGACCGCAGCGGTCCAAGCTGGCTTAACGCCTCAACGTGGTCAGAGCGACCGGAGTACTTTTGAGGTTCATTGGAACCTGTCGCGACCGTGGGTGCACACACAGCGTGTACATTGAAACGAGGCAGGTCACCCAGGTCGTTGCAATGAGGTTTGGTCTCATCGGTTTTCGTCCCCTCCATTTGGTTCCCCTTTCATCCCTTTCCTCTTTTCTTTCATGTCCTCCTGTCTTCATGTCTGGTCATCTCATCCTTTTCTTCGTTTGCGCGCACATTGGTCCCGACCTTAGTGTGTACGTGCACTTCTACCTACATTTTCACACAGGTTTCAGGTCGCCCAGGTCTGGACAATGAGGTGGGCTTCATCGGGTGTCCCTGTGCACTTGGTTCCCTTTGCATTTCCACCGCGCACACCTTTGTCCCGTCTCGTCCTCCTGTCATGTCTTCATTCTTTTGTCTCTTGCGCGCGCACACGTGCACATTTGCCCTCACCTTAGCTTGACGGCTTGCTCGGGGAGGCGTGTGTGTGTGTGTGTGTGCCCCTTGTAATCACAGGGATCCCGTTGGACTGTTTTTTCTTTTCAGCAGGGGGTGCCAGGGACCGTGCAAGTCTGGCACTAACAAGGACGCTTGCACTGGTCTGTGAAATCAATCAATCCGGGACGCCGGATTGACGTACCTGCCGGGAGAGAAACCTACGTAGAGCACAAGCTGTCTACTTCGTTGTTTCCTTCAGTAAAGGGCTACTGCAGCGGCGATGAATTTGGCTTTTCTGCACGCACGTCGTCACCTTGTCGTCCGCTCGCTCGGTGTTTTCGTTTGGAGTTTTAGGTTTCCTTCCCTGTACCCTTAGGAACTGGAACCCTAGGCCTGCGTGTGGCACCGCTATCAGTTCCGTACGCATTTCCATAAGTGTGGCACCTGCGCTTTTCCCTTCTTGTTCCGTGATGTGTATTTTTGTTTGGCTGTTTTTGTTGAGAAACAAGGTGTTTTATGTTTACATATATATATATATATAAAAGTACATATGGGTGGCGGGCAGCAAAATTGAAAGGCGCCAAAACCTTGAGAAAACAACTTGTAGCGCACCTGCTGTGGGCCGTGCGAGGGCCTTTAGAACAAGAGGGGAAGTCCAACTTGGAACATGCCTTTTGGCCCCGAGAGGCAGTTCTAGCTTGGAGCATGCCTTTTGCGCGCCATCCAAGGGTAAACTTAGAGCAAGAAGGAGCCAAGCGCAACTTGGAGCGTACCTGTTAAGGAGTTCACCTTTATTAATGGGTTGAACGGCAACTGCGTAGTTGCAAAAAGAAGGGAAACACTTTGGGAAAACTCAAGATTAGGTGGAGTTTGCGAAAGGGCTCACGAAAGGTCACTTTAAAATCGAAGGTGTTTTTGCATCCCAAAGCTTTTGGCTGTCCGTTACGACCACAACCTCCTTTGCTTGCATGTGGAGCTCACAGCTGAAGCTAAAGCGCTTGCTCCTTTGGATCTCACCACCGTCAACCAGTGTGAGTAGTTGAGTGTGGGTAGCTGCTGGCAATTATATAGCATGAACCAAAAAGAACCCTAAACATTTCAAATCAAAAAGAACAACATCCACAAGGCAAACAAAGCTAGGCCCAGGACACTCTCACTTCAGGTTCCAACCAGCCCCACAGCTACCCAGCGCTCACCTCATGCAACCCTGCCAAGGCTTGTTGAAACTTTCAGTTGCAGTTCTACAATCTATATAACTTAAAAGGAGTTCACTGGCTGTGTGTTTGTTTCTTGATTTGCGAAACCATTGACACAGCCACAGCGGGGTAGTAGATATGATAGAAAAAACTTACATTGATTCATCAGTTCATCACGTTTCGATGTTTGATGCTTGGTTCCACTGGTACCCTTTGTGACGGAGATAAACTCAAGATGGACAAAAAGGTGGCCCCAAAAGGACCGCGATAGCACAAGGATACTGATAGCCACAGCAGGATCGCAGCGCCAGTTGCACAGCGCTCGGTTGAACGGTACTTCTGGATTTGAGATGTGTATTACTCCACTTATTGCTGGCTTAATATGTTTGATGAGGTTTTTAAAGTTTTGCCAAGAAAGCGCTGCCAGAGATCGTAAAGCAAGACAGCTTTTTCCTGGTTCCTTGTGCGCTTTGAGAGCACTCTCGAGGTTGGCCTCCTACACAGCCGACTTTCCTGAAATCTTCGGATCTTTGAGGCAGAAGCGGCAGAAGGGTTTGAGGTGTGAACGACACTGCTTCGGTTTGTTTTTCATAGAAACCGGGATGGCAGGGATCAGCAAAGAGACAGTGTCCTACAAGGCTTGTTGCGCAGGCGGGATCGATTTCTATTCAATGTGAGATGTACTTCTTAGTACTTCTTAAGTTTTTTGTCAAAGAGTTGTGGTTCACTACGCAAGACCGCAAGAGAGACTCAGATCTGACATGATTTGGCACGTTGTCGTTATATAGTTGGTTTGTAAAAACTGTCACACTTTGCCGCTTGTGCCAGGGGGCGGTGTCTCATTGCAGACGAGTTTGGCTTGCCCAGCTATGCGGCTTTGAAGGTGTTTGTCGAGACTGGTTCAAACTCCAATTTGTCGGTTTCAAACTCAAGTTGTTGTTTTTCGCTCGCAGCCGATACGCTGCCCTTGCGCCTGTCACATACGTCTAGTTTGGTTGTTGGGTGGGGTGGGGTGGGCTAGGCTCCGCTAGGCGTGTCTACGCAATACATGTGTTGCCTGTTCTAGTTGTCCGTAGTTCTGTTGCAGAGCTAATTCACTTCCACTTTTGGAAGGCCGAGAACCGGACTGCGCCCCGCCATTGTAGCAAAAGAAACGTGCTGACTTTGCTGTTCGCACGCGCGACGATTCGGGCAACACTGGTGTGTTCGGTCACAGGTCCAGTACAAGCAGAGCTTGTGTCTCCTGCTTCGCTTCGTGCAGATTCACTTCGCGTGTATATATCTGCTTGACATTACGGACAGGATGTGAAAGCACCCCTTTCGCCTTCGCGTCGTTTTGCACTAGCATGCATACAGAGCATGTCGCGACATGACTTGGGCCTTTTAGGCACAAGGGTTCTCAGCTTTATGTCCAAAAGGAGCTTCATGGTGATTCGCTTTCGTTGTTCGTGCGCTGTCGCTTTCATATTGGTGCCCTGGAGCTGTTTGGTTCTTTTGGGATGACCTCAACCTCCAAGATCTTGGCAACCTAGGCGACCGGTCCTGCCCCCATAGAGGAAGCCGATTCTCAAGGTCCATCGACGGAGCCGGTGACTAGCAGTGACCACTGGACGACGCCCTCTGCTGCTTCGCAACCTCAGCAAGCACCTGAGGCCTGGGAAGGGGACGATGCGAACTGGGAGGAGTTCGCGTGGACGGCTAAACGGTGATCCCTGGGGCAGCGCTGCTGGCTCGCGGGATGGATGGATGTCTGATGCTCAGCTGCGGGACTTCAACGTCGCCAAGGTCGACCGCATGACGGCAATCAACAATGGAAAGGGGGCGGGAAGCTACGACTTTGCTTCCGATTGGCCTGATCGGGCCTGGAAGAGTGAGGCCAAGCCATCTGAGAAGCTCGTGGTGCCCGAGTTCGATGGAGAGGGCGTCAACGACTCCGAGCTGGGACGCTCGGCTAGGTCGTATGTGAGAAGGGTGCAGGTGCGGCTTCGTTGCACGAAGATGCCGCGCAAGCAGAGGGCTTTAGCTCTCTACACTGCCCTGACGGGCAAGGCCTGGGTGTACGCTGAGGAGCTGGACGTGGACCTGTTCGCCATGGACACCGGCGTTTCCTACTTCTTGGAATGGATTCAAACCGTTTCATGGAGGTTGAGCTGACCAAAATCTCCGGCGTCATGAACGAGTTGTTCCGCAAGTGCCGGAGGCGAGCGGATCAGAGTGTCCGCGACTTCAATGTGGAGTTTGCAAGGTTGGTGCTTCGTCTTCATGAAGTTCGCTGTGAGCTCCCACCAAGGGCTGGTTGTACCTTGACAAACTCCGGCTGTCGGAAGCCGAAGAACTTGCCCTCCTTGCTAGTGTGAACAACACCTACGATGTCCGACGCCTACAGCAAGCTGCCCTGGTCCAGGACCGTTCATTGCGGAGACCTGGAAGCGCCTCGTCTGAAACACCTTCCAAAGGAGCTTGGGGCAAACGATGGCATGGACGACAGTCGGTGCACATGACCAACCACGAGGAGTCCACCGAGGAGGAGGAAGTAGAAGGAGATCAAGGTGACCTCCCTGAATTGATGGATGAAGAGACCGCTTGTGAACAACACACCGCCTACATGGCCTACCAAGGGGCCAAGGCTAAATATCGGGAAGCTCTTCGTGGTCGGGGAGCTGATCTTGATGAGTTGAAGAAAAGATGAGAGGAGCGCTTGAAGCTCGCAAAACAGCGAAGCTATTGCTCGGCTTGCAAGAGAAAAGGTCATTGGCGTCGTGATCCTGAATGCCCTATGAAAGGACAGAGCCCTCGTCCGGCGCATGGGGACCAACAAAGATGGGGGCCGAGCCGCGCAATCCGCGCAGATGCGCCAGGTGATTTTCGTGTGTGAGTCCTTGGCAGTCCCATTTCATCGACTTCCCCGATGGCGCTGGTGCGGCGGCCGAGGACTACAAGCTGGAGTATGTGAACGGCAACCTGCACACCTATGACGTCCAGAATCAAGTAGTGGATATGAGTGATGAGCCCAATGAGATTGAAGAGAACGTCGCCCTTGTCACCTTCAAGGGTAGCACCTGGCTGGGGAATGATTGTTCCATGCAATCGTATCGCCGGGAGACCGAGGAGGTGACCAAGGGCGAGATTTCCTGTTTCATGACCTTCCTGAAGGAAGGAGCGGACGCTCGTGCCTCGTCCGCCAAGTGTGATGGACTGCTGGCCATCGTTGACACCGCCTGCACCAAGACCGTGGCAGGCCATGATTGGTTCGAGCAGTATGCCGATTGGGCGGCCGAGCATGGATACCAGGTTGAGACACGTGACCGTCAAGAACACTTCCGCTTTGGAGCCTCCAAGGTCTACGTCTCCACCTTCCTGGTGCGTGCCTGGTTCGCGATGCACAACAAATTTTTCCAAGCAGAAATAGCCATAGTTCCACGCCAGGTGCCTTTGCTTTTCAGCAGGTGAAGTTGTGGGAGAGCCCATCCGGGCACCCAGCGCTTTGGGCGTCAGACTGTGGAGCGAAAGACATTCCCTGTTCCCTGCCACAACGGCAGGTTGGAGAACTTCGAGTGATCGCCGAGGAGGTATACATGAGCGTGCAGGCTGCTTCACCACCTACCCCTTTGTTTTACCCCAAGAAGCTTTCAAACATCTCCCACGTTGGGTGGCAATGGTTTTCTTTGTTGGTGGCAAACTGTCAAACAGAGCAGGGATTTTTGGGTCGAGACCGAGACCGAGTTCTTCCGCATCCACGTCGTTCCCCGGAAAACCTGGTTCGATCCGTCTCGCTGGAACACTTCGTTGTCAACTTTGAAGCAAACTTTGTTGAGGCAATTGTCAGGTCAGAGGACTACTGAGTACCTTCCTTGTCTAGCTGAAGGTACGGTTGTCAAGACACACAGTGATGTTTTCTCACATGATGTCTGCGCGACGAGCCCTCAGAAGTCGTGCACGACTCTTGATGCCCTCCACCGCTCCGTCGCCATGGAACATGAAGAAGCCCCAGCTGCTGGCGGAACTTCAGGAGCGGGGTGTGGTGGTGCATTCCAGTTGGACTGTGCCGGAACTTCGCCAGATCCTCATCGAGCAACGGGACTTGGAGAAACCGCCGGCGACCAACGACAAGATGAAGGGCCTCACATCCTTGAAGCTCCACAAGTTGGTCGAGATGGCGGAGAAGGAGGGGATCACTTTGCCGGCCAAGCCCACGAGGGGACTGATGATCAAGCTGATCCGCGATCGTCGAAGCGCCCCGGCTCAAACGGCGGTGCCTTTTGGACGCTTCAAGGGGTACATGTATCAGGAGATCCCGGAGGGATACCTGAAGTGGGCCATCCAGGAGACAAAGGGCAACCCCAACTCTCACGAGGACTTGGTGCGTCTGGCGACTTGGGCGAAAGAAGATCTTCAGCACTGCAAGGAGGCGGGTGTGGTGACATCCAAGGCTGAGCTGGGACGAGATCCAGAAGCCCTGGCTCTCATCCCGCCACCGAGTGCGAACTCAGCAGCAGCCTCGTCGGACGGGTCCTGGCATCTGATGCGCGCTCCACTCAAGAAGGGAGCCGCCGAGATGACCGAGAGCGACATCGTGGAAGAAGAGGAAGACGCCTCCGAACAGATCCGAGCTCTCGAGAACCAGATCGCTGCCCTCAAGCAGCGTCAGTCCAAGTCGTGAGACACGGTGGATCCGAGGTTGAGGGCTATGTGTCAGGGCGGGGGTCCTCCGACCTCGGGGGTGACTATGAGACTGGGGGCGAACAGTACCAGGGCTTTGAGATAAAGAATGACACGGGCCTGAACGTGTCCGGTGAGGCGATCCATGACTATGAGGTTGGCGGGGACCAACGCGAAGCTTTGAGCGACAACAAGACCAGCTCCGGGAATGAGACTCCAACGCCACGGGATCGTGCGCGCGATGGCATTCGAAGAAGAGGTTGGCCAATCGCTCAAGTTTGAGACGTGCGCGAGATGGAGTCATGGGCATCTTCCAGGTCATGTTGGCCGCTTCGGTCATGGTTGGGAGCTGGGCTGAGAGCACTTTTGGTGTTGTGGTGGTGGAGAATCCCCGAGAAAGTGATTTGTGGCGACATCACCTCACGCAGCAGTTGGTCAACTACCCCGCTGCCTGTTTTGCAGACTTGGACATGTGTCAGTATCAGTTGACCAGTTGCGTCGATGGCAGCCCATTGAAGAAAGCCGTGTCCTTGCTGACCAACAACAACGTCTTTGCCGACCGGATGACTAGGAGGTGTGATCCTGGTGAACATGAACATCGGGCAATACAAGGAAAGGACACCGCATTCTCAGCAGCCTATCCCACTGCCTTTGCTAACGCTGTGGTGCGGGCGTATGATGCCTCGAAGAAGAAATCAAGAGAAGTCAGTCAACACTTCCCCACGGCTCATCGAGGCCATGTTGCTCCTGGAGAAGAAATAGCGATTTCCTTCAAAGGAAAAGTGAAACCTATCATCTGCAACTTTGAAGAGGCGCATCAAAATTTGGGCCATCCTCCGACCCGAGAACTCATTCGACGTTTGCGACTCAACGGGTCTTCGGAGGGTATCATCAGAGCTGCAGAACAAATGGTCTGCAGGACTTGTGAAAAGCATCGCCGTCCTCGGCCGGCCCGAGTAGCACAACCCCATTTGGCTGGATACTTGCGAGAGCACGGCGCTTCCAGCCCTCAACTGTGTGGACATGGCCAGCACTTACCAGGTTGTTCTCCTCTTGCCTGGTATCTCTTCGGCTGAAGTGGGTTCAGCCTTCATTGCAGGATGGGCCAGTTGGGCTGGCGCTCCACGTCATGTGCTGGCCGACTTGGATTCAGCCTTCAAAGATAAGTTCCTGGAGCTGTTGGACCAAAGATGCACCGTGATTCGATGTTCAGCGGGCCAAGCGCATTGGCAAAATGGTCTTTGCGAGAGACATGGCAGCTCCTGGATATCAATTTGGTTTAAGTTGGTAGAAGATGTCTCCATCCTAGATGATGATGTGAAGGAGGCGTGCGCTGCGGTGAATGACGCCAAGAACGGGCTGCGCTCCAAGGCTGGATATTCCCCACGACAATGGTTGTATGGAACGCAGATGAGAGAGCGCGACCTGTTCAATGAAGAAGAAGATGTGGCCGCCTTCTATGACATCGCCACTGACGAGGCCTTCGGACGACGGCGTGTGATCCGAATGGGAGCCCGCGCTGCCTACTATAGAGCGCAATCCAAAGACGCCATCGCCAAAGCACTGGCACGCAAACCTTGTGTCGCAGATCGACCTTTTGATCCTGGTGAACTCGTCTATGTGTTCCGAGAGGGCAAAGGGAAAAGGCGGTGGATTGGACCATTGGCCGGGAAGGCCATAACTATTGGGTGGCGCGTTGTGGTCGACGCTTGCTCGTCGCTCCAGAACACCTACGAGAAGCTCGGCGTGAAGAGGTCAGTGAAGGGCTGCGTATCCGAGTGGCCATGCGGGAGCTCAAGCAGTTGATGGAGGCAGAAGACGATGGGGATTTCTATGAGATCGCCAGCGAAGATGACATTGATGCTGACGCGCCACCTCACCTACAACCTTCCTATGAGGGCGGACAGAATGTCGAGATGGAAGCTCCGGATGAGGCTGGCGATGAACATGGGAGAGTGGAAGCACGGGCTGCCGCCATCCGCGACGCTGCCAGAAAAGCCCATGTATTGGACGACGTCCCAGTTCCCATCAAACGCTTCAGAGCTCAGCAACCTTTTCAGGCCCAGCAGCAGTTCTATGTCAAGAAGGTCTTGACGGAGAAGGGGCGGGAGAAACAACTAGACAAAGAACTCCCTTGGCATATGATCCCGCCGGAAGAAAGAGAAGAGCACCAAGCTGCCGAACTGAAACAATGGCAAGAACATCTTGACTTTGAAGCGGTGCGACCATTGTCAGTGGACGAAAGCTTGGAGGTGGAGAAGACCGTCGACCCAAAGGTTGATCCCTCAGTGAAGCTCAAGGCAGAAGCCCGACTGTGCGTGGCAGGGCAACATGATCCTGACTTGGGCGCCATAGACATGGTGACCGACGCTCCGACCACTTCCCGACACGCACTACTTCTGGCATCGCAATTGAGCCTGGCCAGACGATGGACAGCGTCAGTCGGCGACGCCCGAGCTGCCTTCCTGAACGGCCTGCCGGCCCCCAGACAGCTGTACTTCAGGCAACCACGCCGAGGTATGCCGACTTTGGAAAAGGGACAACTCATTGAAATCATCAAGGGTGTCTTCGGGCTTTCCACTTCTCCGAAGCTCTGGTGGATGAAGCTTTCTTCCGAGTTGTGTCAACTGGAGCTGAACTATGAGGGAGAGGTGTTGAAGGTTAAACAAAACTACATCGACCCGTGCGTCTTCATGATTGTGAACCCGGCCGGTGGCACCCGTGGACTGGTCCTGACGCACGTCGATGACCTGATGCTGCTCACAGAGCCTGGATTGGATGTCCAGATCCAGCAAGAGCTCTCCCGAAAGTTCCCCTTTGACGAGTGGGAGAACAAGGTCTTTGAGTACTTGGGCTGCGAATACGAATGCAAGCCCGATGAGATCTTGATCAAACAACAAAGCTACACTCAAAGCCGGGTGGAAAAGGTCACCTTGGTTCAGGGCATGGCGGATGAGGATCCCGCCACACCAGCCCAGTGTGAAGAAAACCAAACTTCCATCGGCTGTTTGTCATGGTTGGCAAAGCCAACCAGGCCAGATCTTCAATTCCAGGTCTGCCAAGCGCAAAAGCGTCAAAGAAACCCTACACTCGCTAACATCAAAGACACCAACAAGGCAGCGGCGGACGCCCTCAAGTATAAAGAAGAAGGCTTGGCGCTCCACTATATCCCCGAGAATGACTTTGTGATGATCGGGTACCACGATGCTGCATGGGGAAACGTTGACGGTGACACACCTGCCCCAGGAGATGAAGACTGGTTTGGGAAGCACACCCTATCCTCGCAGCTTGGCTTGCTGGTGATGATCGCTGACAAGCGGTGCCTGGCAGGCCAAGATGACCGTTTCAGCATTGTAGATTGGAAAAGCCGGTCATCTCACCGGGTACGCCGGTCCACTTTCGCTGGAGAGACGATGGCATGCTCGGAAGCCATCGAGACCTCAGTGTACCTCAGGAGCTTGCTGCTGTCCTTCCAGTTTGGGAAGGAGATTTCCACTGAGGAAGCGGGCCACTACATCCCGCTGCGCCTGATCACGGACTGCAGGAGTTTGTGTGATCACATCCACCGTGAAGGTGTTCCACGAGCTCCCAGTGAAAAACGGTTGGCCATCGATTTGGCCGGGATCCGGCAAGCTTTGCTCATTGAAGGAGGTCACCAATGGCAACAGCAGCATGGCGCTGGGCAGCCTACTCCAGAACGTCCCAGCATTGGCTTCCGACAGGAGACCAACTAGCTGATCTGCTGACCAAGCGCCTGAAGGCAGAGGACTGGTGGGCGACAGTGAAGCGGGCGGTTCTCAATCTTCTTCTACGAGAGGGCACGGGAAGGGCATCTCAAAATATGAGAGAGTAAAGGGTGTGTGAAAGCACCCCTTTCGCCTTCGCGTCGTTTTGCACTAGCATGCATACAGAGCATGTCGCGACATGACTTGGGCCTTTTAGGCGCAAGGGTTCTCAGCTTTATGTCCAAAAGGAGCTTCATGGTGATTCGCTTTCGTTGTTCGTGCGCTGTCGCTTTCATACAGGAGACGAAGGGTCATGGTCCAGATCCCAGGTCTGTAACATATACGGACAACGAAGAGGCACACAGTCAGGAAGAGTGGAACCTAGCATGTGCAGCGTCAAGCTCGATATTCTGGGCGTTGCAATCAAGAGCCTCAAATTCGACATTCCGGGCTTATGAAACCCAACCACTTGCCAGGAGTAAAGCTGACTCCAAAGTCTTGGGTGAATATCCCCACGCTTTCCCCCGAAAAGCTAGGTCCATCATTGTCTTGGGATCATCTGCGGGGACCTTCAAAGTGGGCATTCTTGACAGGATTTGGAAATGATCTTTGATCACCTCTGGATTTTCCTGACACCTTCAAGTCATGGAACGGCTTTGGATTCAGACTATGATTCCTACGACGAGTCAAGCTCATTTGAAGAGGTTGACAATCAGCAGCTCCGTGATGAAACGTGCGGCGTTATGCACTTTAAAGACACGCAATTGGTGAGAAGGCGCCTGCCATAGCCTGCATTGCTCAAAGGGACCGACGTTACCTCCTGAATAGGGCTTGTATCAGACTCGTTGAAATGAAGAACTCGCTTTATGAGTGGTGCAAGGCCAGGCACGATTCGCGGTCATGGACCCGGGCGTGCGTTTACCAGAAGCGCGAGCCCGCGCCTTGCGCACGAAGAACGAGGTACTTGGAAAGCGGGCCACTGCAGGCAAAAACGTTTTCCTGCTTGTTTTGGCCTCAGCTGTCGCTGACCAGGTAGATATCAATACGCGGGTCACGCAAGCCTGGGAGGATCGACGTTCTGATTCGTCCACGCACGCTGTGCTCACCATCCTTGATCGGATCGCGCGGGGGCGTCCAACAAGCTACGGAGCTACGACTTCCACACCAACTTTGAGTGTAGCGCATTGGTGGGAGAGAATGTCAAGGCGATGGAAGGCAACCCAGCCGATGTATAGACTGTATCCTGACTATCTGTTTAATTATGGCCAAGATTTACACACACTTGCACCAAGGACCGCCGACGTTACGGACCCGGAAGGCGTGGGATGTTACGAAGGAGACCCGCGCAAAAAGAAGGCATTCTGAAGCCTAAGCCTGACGATTCCTTAAGGATTGGACTGTTTAGACCTTTGCCTCAAGCTCCAACTCGCCTGCCGTCGAAACTTTAGGGCTCGCAGCATCGCGTCTCACAAACATCGGAAAGCTCATGATTGTGAGAGGCAGTGGAGCAAAGACTGGAATCGTGAATATGAAGATCAGCAGTGGGACCGACATCATGGCGATGACAACTGGAGTCAGAACCACAGCTGGAGCCAAGGACAATGGCCATCATCTTCATCGGCGTCGTCTTGGCAGTCTTCCTGGTGGGTTTCGTCTTATCAGCAGCGAAGAGGCTGGAATTGGTAGCCCTTGAGCAGACAAGATGTCGACATCCCGGCATCAACAACAACGCAGACTTATGCATTCGTGATTCGTGATCTCAAGCAAATAAACCGACACTACGGTTTTTCCGCGAAAGGATTGAACAGGCATAGACTAAGAGGGCCACAATGGCTAGCACAGTTTCATCTCAGGAAGTTGAGATGTGTATATAATTAGATATTTTTGTGCACTGATTCTCCGACACGAAGACATGTCTGTTTGTAACTTGTAGGGCCCTACGTTCCCCTAGGTGTGTCCACGCAATACATGTGCTGCGCCTCTTCTAGTTGGGGGCGGGGGGTGGTGGGGGGTAGTGGTATGCTTGCAGCGACGTCAGGATGCAGTTATACGTTGTTTCTCCAGACCCTTGTTTTTCGCTTTGGGTGTCAACAAGGCCTGATGTGCACAGTAATTTTGTATCTCTAAAGGGCAAGCAGCAAGCAGCATGATGTTGCTTGATGACTGCACAAGGGCGTACGTGAGTCGTTTGGAATTCTATTGACCTTGAAGTGCTCGTCATGAGGATGGGTTTGGGCAAGACATTCACGTCCCTGGTCTTGGCGCAGATCTATGCAGAGGAGTTGTCGTGATGCTTTATTTTGTTCCCGAATCCAAAAACCTAATCTCTTTCATCGACAGGAATGGCCACTTCTTATTGTGGCACCAACCTCCGTGCTGGACAACTGGGTCAAGGAGGTATCACAGCGGGAAGCATGAAATCCGCCAAATACACGGTGTGAGCAATACACTCTATAAGTTGTCAGGCCGCTGAAGGTTTAGCATGGTGTGGTGGATGTTTGATGATGTTTGTTGTGTTTGGGTGGATGACCCATATGTTGATTGCATATGTTTGCATGACGTGGTTTTCACGGAAGGACGACGGCGTAACTCATCCAAGATTGATTTTGGATCACAAAAATCCAGTCAAAAAGCAAAAACAAATTATCCAAATCAAATTATATAGTCATCAAATCCTGGACTCCTACACTTTACATGTCTTGGTGTCTTGATACCTCACAGGTGACGAAGTGGCTGCCGCACATTGCTTCAGAGGTTGAGGCCGGAGCCGCTGAGGCTTTCAAAATGTCGAATTTGTGAAAATTTGTGCTTCACCACACTGCCCCTTGCTCTTTCCTTTGAGCAACAAACTATCAGCACAAGTATTGCCCAGCAAGTACTTGTCGTGTTTGTTTTCTTTCGCAGAGCATCTCCGCGGAAGAACAAAAACAATCCTCTCACAAGACAACTGTGACAGACAGACCTCAAGAACAACTGGAAGTTGACTGTCATCGGACGTACTGTTATTCTTGCCAGATACTGGATAGCCGCTTCTTGAAAGAGAAGTATTTGATGGAGAAATGGGAACGAAAACTGATTTTTGTTGCCTCGTACGCTCGGACACTCAGAGACGAGAGAGCATGAACATTCTAAGTCAATAGAATTATTATTTCAGTCAATTCGATGCTTCAATCTCATTTTTTTCCCAGAAAGATGCTGCCTTGTGCTCACGTGGCTTGGGCTGAGGATCAGATCCGCCTTAAACCTGCGCTTGCACGACAATCTGATGGTGCCCCATATAAGGCACATTAAGACCGTCGCAGCAAGTTTTAATGAGCATTGAAGGATGAATCATAGTCGGAAATAATATGGAATAGGGTTGAGGTTCGAAATTAGCCAACTTGCAAGCTCATACGGCTTCTACCTTGAGGTGTTTGAAGAACTCAAGGACGTGTCCAGATTTAGTGAATTTCAGTTGCAATGGCCAGGTTGTCATTTTGGATGAGGCACACAAAATGAAAGACCCTCACAGCCAGCGCTCCCAGGCGCGGTACCAAGACGATTCGATCACGATGTCCTTTGAAACTTGTGTTTCGTAGCTTTTGAGGCACTGCTGCCAGTTTGCCGGGCAGCAAATCGTCGCTCGACATCAAGAGAGAGGAGAATTTGCGGAGAACTGGGAAAATTAAAGGGTTCGTAAGTTTTCGTGTTGGGTCAAGAGAACCAGAATACAGCCTCACGTATGCAATCTGCTTTGGCTCTGAAATTGAGGCTGCATACTTCTCACTGGCACGCCTGTGTGCACAGCTCAGACGACAGCGGTTCAACATGGTTTCTCACCTTTTGGTCGCATGTGTTATCCAGGGTCTCATTCCTCTTGATTTCAACCTCCCCCAACTTGTAATTTGTAATGCTGCCCTGAACCGTATGGGGTGTGGTAGTTGGTAAGAATTGTTCTCCATTTCCCTTTTTTGCTTTGCCGTTGTATGCAAAAAAAGTCCATAGTGCATTCAGAGAGGCTCAATGCTGCCTATGAGATTTGGACGCCGATGGCAGCGTAGCTCGGGCTGAACATCCTAAAAAGGCAATTGAACCAAAAGAATTGGGTCAGACTCTCGAGAATTACTATATATATATATACATATGTACAATGTGCACTCTTCTGCACCAGATTTGCCAGGCAAATGGCAGTGTCAATTTGGTCAGCAGTTTGGAACTTCGACCTTGTATTGTAAATTGATGTAAATTGATCATATTGCTGCAAACTCAAGCCTCACCAATCTTCAGGCTTGACGTCCAGTCTTAGGCTTGACGTAAACATCCCGCCGTTTGATCAGTTCTGCCAGGAGCCTCATTGCTCAACGTGTCACGTTCGTCTTGATCAGAGTTGCCTGTTGGTTGTGCCACGTTGACTATCCAACACACGTCACCAGGCCCCACATTGTAATATTCCACTAGACATCATAGCTCCTTGTTTATTTCTCAACTTCAAGAGTATGGGCTAGCTTTGCAATTCGCCTTTGCTGTTGTACTAGCTTGCGATTCCCCTCGGTGTGCTATTGGGATTCGGACTATGTGATGTGACTTAGTAGGAGAGTAGGAGGTAGTCGGTGGCGGCAATGGGCAGACGTCAAGATTTGGGTAGTGGGGCAGATTGGGGTTACGAAAAGTGCAATCCAAGTTATGACCAAATGTCCCTGGTCTCAAGCAGCTGTTGGAATGATTCCCCGCATCCCTTTCTGAAAAAGCAGAACTCAATCGATTCCAAGTTTCCATGTTTGCCTAGCAGGGCAACATGAATATTCGTGAATCCCAGGATCATCCTGGATCATTTTTAGATGCAGGTCGGCGCTACTCGGACTTCAATTATGTTCAGGACTGGCTGAATGGGCAAAAGCAACGTGGGCCAAAGACAGACATTTAGATGCCACCTTGCTGCAGCTGAAGAGAGGGGTGAAGGTTGCTCAGCATCCGCTGAGATTTGAGTTGTTGAATTTTTGCGTTTCACGGCTTCCGTATTGGGCAAACTTGTAACACACCGCGTCAGCAGATCATCATTAGATATCATTAGGGATCACAAGTCGCATCAACTTCTCAAAGTTCCAAGACGCCGGAGCGGACTAGCCTAAGGCTCATTGTTGTTGTCTCCAGGAGCAAGACGGCAGCGTCACGAAAAAGCTGATTGGAGCAAGGTGGAGCTCCTCGCACCCCGCAACGGCAGTTATGCTGGAGTCACAACTGGCACAACGGCAGTTATGATAGTGATGCTATGTTATGCTTAATTGAGCTGCCTTTACGGCTTCCAATGGCCATGCTGGTGCAACCACGCAAGCTTCACACGACAGACTTTGTCCTTGCAGAAGTGGCAGAGTGTGCCATCAAGTTTCATGCCCCCGTCCTTTTCCTGCCCTTTGCAGATGTTTGCATGTTCAAGACATGCGGGTGGAAGCTGTTCCATGCACCTGCCAGAAATATCGAAGAGCTGCATGGCATTTTTGCCAGCTATATGGTTCGAAAGAAGAAGGAGGACAGTCAGACAGTCGGAGTGTCGCCATTGTGCTGACCGCTGTATGTTGACTGAAACAGTGAGAAGACCAATCAGTGGCAATGGTGTACAGAGATTTCTCTTGATGCCAATTGCTCGTCATGACTGAATGCGAATACGGCCAAGGAAGTGCTCCCAGATCTAGCTGGATGCCCAAGTCAAGTGCCAAAGACTATGGTAGAGAATCACTGCAAGGGTTTGTGTTGAGAGTTATGTTGACATTATCGAAAAAAAATCAAGCTCAAACCAAGTGCACAGCCCCATATTGTGTGACGATTACAAAAGTTTCGTCACCGTTCTCAATTGTTGGTCGTGCCTGTTTGCTTGCTTCGTTTATCCAATCGTCATCGTCATCGCAAAGGCCAAGATCAGAAAGCGCAAGGAGAACCTGCGCCTGCACACTCAGTGAAAGCTGTCACTGTTCCCTTTTATAATGCTGCTGCTATTGCCCGGTCTCAAAACCGCAGTGATCACGGGTATGGTACAGCTCCATCATATACTCCAATGTTCAGCTCCACAAAATTTGTAATTGTATAATTATTCCTTATTCCAATCTGAGCTTCTAGAGCGCTGGATCTTTCTGACATGTTTACAAGCAAAGATAGTGGGGCCT
Organism: Durusdinium trenchii; assembly: GCA_963970005.1. Taxonomy (NCBI): domain Eukaryota; class Dinophyceae; order Suessiales; family Symbiodiniaceae; genus Durusdinium; species Durusdinium trenchii. Next base: position 244,282 of record CAXAMN010007102.1, read on the forward strand.
TCTTGCCTCGAATGCAATCACTTGTCTAACAGATAATTGTGCTTGGGCGCCAAGGTGACAAGATCGACACCAAGTACGTGAAGAATATCATGGCGGTGTTCCCAGTAGCTTTCGGTCACCTATGCGGTTGCAGCTTGCCGATTCATGCATTGTCATTGGGCAAAGTGCAATGTTTCTTGGATAAAGCAAAACTAGATCCCAAGAACGATACCTACTCGAAAGCTTGACATTCAGGATTGTTTAGTTTAGCTGGTCGCTCACTTGTCTTTGTATGACTTGTATGTCATGTTCAAGCACAGATGCTGAACAACCAGCTTCTGGAATCAGCCAAGGGCATTCTCAAGCGCAAAGCAGTCTTCCATCACCAAGTTGCCAAGATATTTTCGCAGACTGCTAAGGCTTGGTGTTGAGCGATGTTGTCCAAGACATCAGGAAACTCATGCAAGAACACGAGATCACACATCAGCCGGCACTGACACAGCCTGTCCACGTTCAGCGAACGAGCAGTCCAGGCCAAGGCAGCACCGGCAACAGATTTCGCCAAAGCTCACAGCTAGGGGAGCTGGGGTGGGCTGGAGTCAGTTTGGTGGTCAATTCATTCATCGTTTTGGGTTGCCATCAGCCTCTCAAAACAATCGTCGGGTAAAGCAGATCTCCGAGGTGTGCAGCCTTTTGTGTGTAGAGGCTTTGAGGTTGAGCTCGGTTGATGCCAGCGACAACCTACAGGCATCCAGATGATCCAAAGAAAGGGTCCCACAAGTGAGTTGGGGAACCCTTTTCGGGTAGAATAATGGAACCACAGATCTCCGAGCTGTCATTTGAGACCAGCATAGTTTCAGTGGGGCACCTGAGCTTGCAATGCATTGTGCACTCACTAGGGCCATTGGGGATTTGTCTCTTAGGTTGAAAGACTGCTGATGAAGGAGACAGATGCAAAGCTGGTGGTATTTGGTCAGAGCCCTTAGGAGTTGGAGCAGAACAGTTGGGGCACTGAAGGCAAAGCTGATTTTTCATGCATGTTTTGAAGCACGTTGATCAACCAGAAACTTAAACATGCTAAATAGGATCCAATAGGCCGCATCGGCCTCTTCGTACTCTTTAACGTACCCCATCCATCCCTTCCCTTCCCTTCCATTCCCATCCCTTCCCATCCCTTCCATCCAATGCAGACAGACAGGCAGACAGCCAGCCAGCCAGGCAGACAGGCAGACAGGTAGACAGACAGACAGAGAGACAGACGGAGAGACAGAGACAGACAGACATTTTGCAGAGCCGAGGCTGGTAGTCCTCTTGCTGATGCATTTCTGCACATGTTCCTGCCTACTCTACTGAAACAAGAGCACCTGAGCACTTGGATGCAGACTTCACAGTACCGTTCACCGGTTCATTCACAGCATTTTTGTTGCTCCAGTCAAGGTCATCACTACGTGCTTTTTGATCAGATGGAAAAGATGTTAAAAAGATTGCAAAAGAAGTGCGCCAGGGGCTTCTTAAGTCTTCTGAGCTTTTCCAAATCCAGGACTCCATTTGGTGTCCCCTCTATGACGGGAGTAGACTGCTAAACTGCCACCCCAATGGTGACAAGTTGACGAGGTTCGACAGCACATCCCTTTGCACAACCGTAATGCAAGATACCTTGGAACATGAAGAGCCGTTTAAGAGACCTAAGAGTCCCAAAGTCTCAATGGCATGTGGCATGCTGCGTACATGATTCAGCGTCATCCTTGGGTGAACCTGTGCAGGTACATCCGCCTCGATGGGAGGGTTGCCAAACCTTTGCGTCAGGCAAACTGTGTGAGTGGTCCACTTCACGGGCGCTTTGATTTGAATTGCTTCAACTTGACTTTTTCATTAGGGATTGATCGACAAGTTCCAAGAGGATGAAGAGGTGGAGGTAGCAATTGTTGCGTAGCACCCTCGGTTTTGAAAACAATTTCGCGTGAAGTTCGTACTGAGCTCCACGCTGAGGATGAAAGCTTGTGGTCAAGGTATTTCTTTAACGGCTGCCTGGGCCCCTGCTATTGTAGCAAGTTGCTTGGAAGTGACAGAGAATTCTTTCTGCGCATTCATTCGCACGGTGATTGTAGACATTGTTTCGCATTGAAGAGTGGTTTGCCATGGTTTGCCTTTTGCTGTACGCAAGAAGCGTACTTTCATCGGCCAGACATTGCTCATTGGTCATGTTACAATATGCTTGGTATTTGCATTGGCTACAAAGACCATCGTTGCATCCTTTTTGATTTCACGCGCAAGACATCTTCTTCAACAGTTCCTGTTGGTCCAGCTGCTCGGTTCTTGCAGGTGGTCCTTAGCCCACAGCTCCCACCTTTTTGTAGCAACATCAACGAAGCGTCCCTTACCAGACGCATGGATGAAGGGGATTACATCAAGCTGGTCACAGTCGTCGTCAACGCCATACGTCATTTGATTTTCACCAGTAGCATGCTGCGTAGCAGCATGTCACCTGGTTGCAAGCCTGCATCCAGTCTCCCGTTTGCACATCTCGCTCCTGGAGGGTGCCCTTCTGTACTGGGTACTTGGGCTAAGTCGTCTTGTCTCGCAAAAAGTCGTCCTGTTGCAGTGTGCCCTTGCGGGACTGCATGTTTTTAGATTCTAGATGTTATATATTACATAGATATTCTACTATGACTTTACAAGTACTCCTTGTGATAGCGTGCCCTTGGTGTTTTAGATGCTGCTTGGGGACATGATGGACACACAGCGCTCACCGACACTTTCTCTGAGATACCTGTTCCCACATTGTACCCTTTGGCTATTAAACGCAATTTTCTCCACTACAGAGAAAGAGGCTTGTGTTGCTTTTGTACCTGAGCTTCTGAAGTTTCAAGCAGGACCAGGGTTCCGAAAGGGGAGTGGTCAAGTGGACCTCGCGAAAAAGGTCGCGCGGAGGTCCCAGAGCCTCGCGCGCGGTTCGCGCAGAACGAACCATACTATAGTGCTTGTGTTTCTCCCCTTGTTGACTCCCCTGCATCCTGTAACGATTTAAATTTGAATGCTTCCATGGGCCCATGCATAAAATGATTCCACAGCAACACAAAACATCACAAGACTTTAAATACTTCCATCCGTCGCGACAGCACTGGGGTTAGAATGTTGATAGAGGGTGCGCCATTGTTTTTGTGGGTTGAAGCTATTCTCAAACCATCGATGGTGAAAGAGGGCGCGCCATGGTGTTCATGCATCAGAATAACAGAACAAGAATACCCAAATGTGGTTTTTGTATGGGCGTGCTCAGTGCTCAAGAGACTTGTTGTCTTGATGACTCCGAAGAGTTGCTTGCATAAAGGAGCGTGCCCATGAGGGTTGGATGGTTTTGGAATTGATCAGCGTGACTTTTTTCGATTGGGGTGACATGTTCCTGAATGAGCGCTCTGGCTGGTGGCCACCTCAATCCACTGCTTCTTCTGCAGGGCCCTTTTCGACTAGCAGCATACGAAAGGAATCAGTAGGCAAAGCAAAGCAAAAACTCTCCCGGCCCCACCATCAAGAGCACTGCCTCCAGGCTACGGGAGTTATAGGGCATTGATTCGCTTTGCTGGCGAGTTCCATTCTGAAGCAGCAAACCATGCTGAATCTAAGCTTATTCGGGGGGTGAAGCAGTGATGGTCAAGTTCAGAGATATCTTCCGAGGACTACCGAGGACTTCCATCGAGGGCGTCAGAGCTACTACTTAAAGTTGTTTTCGAGCAGCGGCCACACGATTCCAAATTGCAAAATGCTTTTCCGGTCCTGCCTTCAGGGGCTTGGTTTTCCTGGGCTGCTTGATGCTTTTGCGTATTTTGAGATGTCTTGAGAGTGTCGTGAAGCCTCTTGAGGCTCGAACTGTTGTTTTCGCCGAGCTTTTGTGGACTCCAGCGATGCACGCCCATCTATTTTGCATCTTCAGCTTTGCGCAAAGAGGTTTAACATGGACACGTTTCACGCACAGTTGCAAATCCCACACCTACTCCGTGTCAGCTAGGCAGCTAGTCAAGTCACCGACCCGTCTCGGCACTGCAATTATGCCAGCTTGGAACAAGCTGAAGCACGAGTTCATCGACATGGGCCCGGTTCCTGTAGCAGTTCTCTTATGTAGTGGCATCATGCCCAAACAGCCGAAAGGGTTCGCTTCCAATATGTTTGCCTGCAAGGCTCAAGCATGATGTGGACATCATCTACTGCGCTGGGAGCTTGGAAGCCGCGCGCACAAGTGCTAGTGAGACGAAATCATTTGGTTTCTTGAGCACTGGAAGCTTTGTACGCTATCATCAGGTTTTGGAAGGCAAACCCTTCATGGATGATGCAGTAATCAGGTGGGAAGCGATTCACCGATTGATAGTTTGACCAGACACTGCATTTGCAAATCGAAACAAATTGGGCAAACTAGTGCGCGGCGGGTTTAGGGGCAACTAGCAGGTCCTCTCGAGACTTCAGACCCGGCTTTTTGGGATGCCTCCTCAGAGCGCAGGAGACAACATGAACGCATAACGGAATAACTTAAGATAAACATAGATAAACCCAGCTATACTCCATCGAAAAACAAAGGTAGCGTGGCCCTTTGGAATACAAGCCGTTGGCCTTAAGAGGGCCTTGTAACGGTTGAAATAACTTGTGGGCAAGAACGCCCTTCCAAGCACACCAAGAGAAGCCGTCGCTGTTGCGACACGTGAAGGGGCAGCCAATCTCTAACTCGAAGCCACAAAGCCTACGCTAGTGCTACGAAAGTCTCGCTGAGGCACGATCTAAACCTGCGGAAACTTTGAGGAAACAAAGCGCGCCGAACGAACGCCACCGTCGTCCAAGCCCCACATGTCCGCGTCACCAAAAGCAGAGACCGGTCCTCTCACGAGACGCCAGGCACCTGGGCACACACACTCACCTCCATGAGCGTACACGCGCATATGAGGTTGCGACGACGACGACGACGACGATGATGATGATGATGAAGTTGATGATAGTATATTGAAGGCGACGGTGCTGATGACGATGATGCTGAGTATGATTCTGACCCTGACAGTTAAGAAACTCACACTCCAAACTTCCCAGCAGTTGCAGTCGCAGTTCCTGGTGAGAACACTATGCGCTGGAGAATCTCGCCGCGTTGGGGCAGGTTTTCAACTTCAAATTATTCTGGCAGGTTTGCCGAATCAGTTTTCTACTGTGAACAAGGTCCACTTGTTGTGTCTTCAAAGTAGATGGCGCAAACCCTAAGATGTTTATTATCGAGTTGCCACGATCATCATCATCATCATCATCATCATCATTCACGACGATGATCTTGATGATGAGAAAGTTTCACTGGCACAGTCGCAATCCATGGTCAGCGGACACGCGATGTTGATGAGCACGCTAATGCGTGTCGCCAATGATGATGTTGATTGCGATGACTATACTAATGATGAAGTTGAGGGTCGCGACGACGGTACAGTAGCGATGATAATGCATTGAATGATATTGAAGGCGACGGTGCTGATGACGATGACGGTGAGTATGATTCTGACCCTGACAGTTGAGGAGTTCACACGCGATATAGGCTCTTCACTGTTCACACGCGATATAGGCTCTTCACTGCTCGCATAAGAGATTTAAGCATCTTCTGCAGCGTTGTGGAGGGTCTAGCGTGCATTGACGAGGAACAGAGTCTACCACATGGTCGCGGAGTGCCAAAAAGACTCCGTAGTTGATTGGGTAGATGGTAGAGGCCCAAGTCTTAAATCAATCTCAAGGGCAGCTCTCCAGCTACCTAACTCGAGACCGGTCCTCTCACGAACGGGCACGCGGGCGCCTGGGCACCGGGCACAGACCGGTTCTGCGGGCACCCGGGCACCTGAGAAGACCTTACTCCAAAAGTAAGCCTTGGATTTATCATGATTTATCTATATATGGTCTGGTGTAACTCTGTGCGATAGTTTTGAGTGGGGGCGCAATAGGAGTGTTTTTCTTACGATATCTTACGATATTATACATTTCGCAAACCTGGGTCTTCAGCTATTCCTGCAGAACCAAAGTACAATTGCAGCTGAAACTCTGTCAAGACCATTGCGCTTTACAATGCTGTTTTTTGCAGTATGTTCCAGCGCCTATTTTCTGAGGGAGGGGGGCACGGCGAAATCAAAAGCTCATAAACCAAGCACGCTGCTTGAGACCAAGCCAGCCAGCCTCCATCTTAAGCTTTCTTGTTTGTTTCTAGGGTTTGGTGGGTTTTGCGTGAAACCCGTCTTGGTTCCCCAAACAAGGTGGTCACATACAGTAAAAGTTGAGAGTGGGTGTGCTAGGGAGAGCACACACTAGCTCAAAACCTTTAGAAAGCATTTTAAATACCGTGCAAAATTTCAAAAGACCTAGGCAAAATTTGTAAGACCGTGCAAAATTTCAACCTTCCTGTACCCAGTCTCGATGTGCAATGTCAATTACAACAATTGCTCTTCGTTTGCCCACTATCAATGTGTAACACCGATGACAAGTAGGTTAATCTTTCTCTGCGCGCAATGCATGTAGCATCATGAGCGAATATAGGTACAATACTATCTATATATATATTTCAAGATGACCATGTATGTCAATGAGACTACTGCTTTAGTCTCTTGCTTATCTGGATTTTTATGATGTATTTTTACGCGTCCTTTTAGGAGTGTTTTTCTTACGATATCTTACGATAATACATTTCGCAAACCTGGGTCTTCAGCTATTCCTGCAGAACCAAAGTACAATTGCAGCTGAAACTCTGTCAAGACCATTGCGCTTTACAATGCTGTTTTTTGCAGTATGTTCCAGCGCCTATTTTCTTAGGGAGGGGGCATGGCGAAATCAAAAGCTCATAAACCAAAGCACGCTGCTTGAGACCAAGCCAGCCAGCCTCCATCTTAAGCTTTCTTGTTTGTTTCTAGGGTTTGGTGGGTTTTGCATGAAACCCGTCTTGGTTCCCCAAACAAGGTGGTCACATACAGTAAAAGTTGAGAGTGGGTGTGCTAGGGAGAGCGCACACTAGCTCAAAACCTTTAGAAAGCATTTTAAATACCGTGCAAAATTTCAAAAGACCTAGGCAAAATTTGCAAGACCGTGCAAAATTTCAACCTTCCTGTGCCCAGTCTCGATGTGCAATGTCAATTACAA
>CAXAMN010007102.1:251404-279281 GCA_963970005.1 Durusdinium trenchii
ATGTCAATGAGACTACTGCTTTAGTCTCTTGCTTATCTGGATTTTTACGATGTATTTTTACGCGTCCTTTTTGCAGGAGCACCCCTATTGTTAATGAACAGAGGGCCCCCCCTCCCCCCCTCACTTTGACCTTGAATAAAGTCCATTCCAGATTCTAAGAAAGGAGTTTAAGAAGTAAATGAAATGAATCTTTACTTAGATACTTAAAACAGGAAACAACAATGTTTAGCTTTATATAGGGTGCACTTTATTTAGGGTATGGTGGCTTCATGAGGGGTAGCCTTTCCAGAAGCCTTTCCAGAGTCGTTTTGATCAAATTTCAACGCCGTTTAATGCAGAATTTTCAACGCAGGACTTGCGTTTAGCGACGCTGTCGGAAGCACAGTGGCGCCATTACTCGGCAAAAGCCGTTGTACAAACCCTGAAGTCTACGCAACCGTGTCAGAAAACAAAAACAAAAAACAAACAAACACTGTTTGAGACAAAATGGAAGCAAAAAACAAAAAACAACTATAGTACTGCATTGTCTCAAACATTGTTTTTGTGTTTTGTTTTTGGGTTTTGTAGTATTCCCTCAAAGCTGTTATAGGCCTGGTCCTCACAAAATTGATCTAAAAATAGCTGAAAACCTAGGTTTTGGTGATGTTTTTGCAAAAAAACACTGAAAAAGCAGTGGTATTGCTCATGTTTTGCGTGAAAAACATCTCCCAGGAGCACCCGTATTGTAAAAGTTGAGACTGAGGTTGATCTAGGACGCTCACCAGCGCGCGGCTAAATCGTTGCTATGTGCGGTTTCATTCACCTTCTGCCCTTGGCATCTTGAACTGCTTTTTTGACAGGCTTGTGTTTGCGCAGTGATTCTTGATGTGCTGATTTCGCGGGAGGGGCAGCGCATTGTGAAGGTACGTAATTTTGTGGCTGGCGCAGCGCTGTGTGAACCTCCAAATGCACATTCTCCGCCGGGGCAGGACAGGCGCAGCATTTTGCGACCTCGAAGTGTAGATTTCGCAGGGGCCTTGAGGCGCAGACTTCATGGCAGGCGCCCCGTCTTGTGAACCTCCAAGTGCAGATATCGTGGCAGGCGCACCTCTCTTATTATCTATGCTCTCATGCGCGCGCTGCCTGTATATTAAGTGTCTGTGTGCTATCATTTCGCGCTTGCGCGTGTGTGCTTTGACACTTGCCCTTTCCTGCGCGCTCTCTCATATGCGCACATTCACACGCGCGTTTGCTTTCAGAATTTCATGTGCTTGCTCATACATTTGCGCTCGCGCATTTGTGCTCTCACGCGTGTTCTTTCATTAGATGAGTTCTTACAGGCGCCCTTGTTTATGTTTGCTCTCAATGTGCGCGTGTGCTCTCATACGTGCGCTCACTCACGCCCGTGCTTTCCTGCGCGCGCTTTTGCGCATGTCTTCTATGCGTGTGTTGCCTCACACGCTCTACCGGTGCCGTCATATGTGTGCTCTCACGCGTGCTCTCATCCATGTGCTCTCTTATTCTGCACTCTCACGCGCACGCTCTCGCACATGTGCTCTCATGTGTTTGGCCACATAAGGTTCTCACCATTGGCGCACTCTCATGTCAGCATTCTCACACGAGCGCTTTCACATGCGCGCTCGCTTGTGTTTAGCCCTCGAGTTTGTGCTCTCTCATACCTGTCCTCTCACGTGTATCGCATTTTGTTCTGACATGTGTGCTTTTTACCCTGTGCTGTTGCAATTGTAACCTCTCAGTCTTCTCACATATGTGCTCGCGTGTGTGCGCTTTAGAGCGCAGAATTTGGCTTATTCAACCTTGTTTCCTTTCTACTTGTATAACACATCTTAACATGTTTTAGAGTCTCTTGCCGGGATAGTTTGTGTTGCAATGTGTTTGTTGTGTCTCTCCGTCAATTAGATTCTAGGCCCTTCTGTTCCTTTCTTCAGAGGTTCAATTGAGGAATGTGTGTTGAGTTTTTGCGATTATACAATTCTTCACTGTTCTTCTTCAAGCGGCTTCATACATGAAAGGATTGCGCGATGTTCTTTATGTTCTCTACTGCATACTAGCGCGACGGTTTGCAAAAAAGTACAGTATCAAAACTCCTTTCTGAAACCCTTCCTTTTGTGAAACACCTTGTTTAAATCTTTTCGTTTTATCACCCTTTTTCAGACCTTCCTGTGTCGCGCCAAGTTATTGTTTTCATCTTTATACACCCTTCCCGTCCCAAAACTCCGTCGGCCTTTGGAAAATTGAGAAGGCACATTTCTTCTAAGAACCTTTTCCTCTGTGTTGAATGCCTCATCCTGTATGATAGTGTTGTCCTTTATAAGGACTGGTTCACAACCTTATTTTGTTTAAAACTGCAGAGGAAAACCTCGAAACCACTGAAGTTAGGAAGTCAGCATAGTACAAACCAAGCTGTGAAAACACAGTGTCGACGCGAGACCCTTTTTATGGATCAAAGAACCTGCTGCGCAATCTAAGCAGGTTATGAGCCCAGGCAACGCCTTGGCGAGATTTTCGAAGTCCACCTGACTGAAGTCAGTTGTTGGTTCCTATGGCAAACCCGTTCTGGTCAGAAGATCTCCGTGCCGCGTTCGAGCTGCAGATGGCGAGACCAGATGACCTCCCACAGGCATCGGAGGATGAAGAATCGTCAGATGAGCTGCAATCTGCAGAGATGGACCAGGGCCTCGAAGACCAGGTTTTGGAGGAGCTCGCTGAAGGCTTAGCAGCTGAAAGTGATGCAGGTCAACCTGAACATGAAGATGTGGAAAGACCGGCAATCAGCGCAGAGACAGCAGAGCGACTCGGGATCAGCGTGCAAGAGGCTGGACGATTGGCAGCAAGCGTGGGGCCGACAAGACGACGCCCATTTAGTGTTGAAACGGCGACACGGTTGGGGATGAGCGTACAGGCGGCTGAGCGGCTGGCAATCGGTGCCGGGGAAAGAGCTTGATTACCAGAGGCGATGGCGGCGGCTGCAATCAGTGCTGAGGCGAAAGAGGGAGGGGAAGCCCAGAGCAGTGAAGAAGAACTGCTGAGGGGAGTGCCAGGGAAGACTCACCAGGTCCACACAGAGTCGGGATGGCCGGCTGAGAGATCTGAGGTAAGTAGGCAACAAGCTGGCCAGGTTGATCAACAGAGTGTCCCACTCCCGCCACAGAGCTGGATTGAACGCAGCGTGCAAAAAGTGAAGGCGCTGGGTGAAGCACCGCGGGAACGACCGAGAACCTCGTCGCGAAGAACCTGAACGCGATGAGCGACGGGCGGAGTGTGGTGATTTTCAACGGAAAATTGAAGCTCAAATGATGGAAGATCTCCGCAGGCAACATGAAACTCTGCGGAGAGAATTCAAAAAGGCCAGAAAAGAGGCAAGAAAGAAGGAGGTGAAGGTGAAGGAGAACTGGAGACCGAGATATATGATGTTCCTGCTGTTCAGGGTTTGAAGTGTGACTAGGGTTTTGCTTTTTGGAGCTTATCATGTAGCTATTCAAAGTCTGAACTCAGCAAACTCAACTGCTTCTGAGCAAGTATTGTTATTAGCGCTTCCTCAGCGCTTGTTAGTCATAACAGCGGTTTGTCTTCCAAACCGTTGTTATTTGACTTGAGCCATATACATAGTTTGATATGTGATATGTGTATGCTTCTTGCATCTCCTTGTATTTTTGGGGTGTGAGGCCACGCAAGGTATGGAGGGGAAACAAACTTAAACAAGCAGACTAACAGTCGCGCGCTTGGCGGCAATTTGGGGCTCACATGAGGGTGCATTCATCCGGAAGCACCTGAGCAGGCTTGTGTGTTCAAAAGTTCAAAAACATGGACCCGAGACTGGCGATCTGTTCGCAGGTTTATTGTCGCCCTTTTCTTTGCGCGCAAGAGGCTTGTTTCCGTGCCAGTGACAGTGAAACCTTTAAGGGTCAGGGTGTGGCGGCGCCGAACCTGGAAGGTGGGTGCTATGTCTCGGCAGGCAAGGTTGTATGAGGTTGTTGTTTGTTTTGTACGTAACAATTTACAGTTGAATGGCAGGCTTCTTCTTCCAACTCGAGGTCTCGAACTCCTGTTCGGAATGTTTGGGCCCAGTATGCACAGCTTTCAATTTGGTCGACGGTTGACATATTTTAAGTTCAGGTCAACAATTTCAGGCGACAGGCAGGAACTGTGCAATTGGTGAAGTACCCTTACAGTAGTTTCATCATGGTTCATCGTTGTTCTTCAGAATGCCATCTTCGAGTGGACACCTCTGTTCACAACTTAGCTTCGCTGGGAGCACCAACTCGATGGTGTGGAGTGCTTTTTACAATCGCGACGCAAGGACTCGTTGCATCATGGAGGACATCCAGTCACCTTGCCGTAGGGTCGGCGCCTGATTATCCCTGGCATTATGTGTTTTGACACCTGTTCCAATTTGTTTGCTTTGGACGTACCAGGCGTATCGAAATTCTTTGCAGCAGGAACTCTTTGAAACACAGGCACAACGGTGTGTACAGGTTGAAGTATTTGCTTTGCTTTTTGATTGGTGGCAGGCCGAACAAACAGGATGTGACCCCCTTGGCATAACCCTTGTGACAAGCTAAGATTGCTCCACATTCTTCTCAACCTGATGGTATGAGATGTTGGGAGCATTGTTATTGAGGACTCGGCGGAGAAGACTAAGTTTGCCTTGGCTGTCTTGAAAACAGTTTGGGGCCCCAAACATGCGCACTGGTGTGTTCGGTTTCATATTTTTCCCCAAGGTGGCAAAGCGAATGACATCCATTGATGCCATCGAGTACCCCATCAAGTCTTTGGAAGTGTGTGCTCTTGTGATGGCTGAAGCTGTGGATATGCTGCAGGATGGCGACGATAGCCTGAATTTTCTTTCGACTCTAACTGAGTAAAGAGATTGAAATTTCCTCCTGGGGTTTATCGCATGTGCTCGCGGCTAGTCACTGAGTACTCAATAGCACTTGCCAGTGGGGTTGTTTGCTTGCTAGCTAGAGCAGCTGGCTGCACTGTCAAATGCCCAGTGAACCCGTTGGCTGAAGACCAACGGAGCAAATGCAGGGTGCTTTTGGCAGGAGCTACTAAAAGTGTCAACCTGTTTGACTGAAAACATGCGTTACAAGTCTGCGCATGTGTTGGTCGTTCTGCGCCTGCGTCACTTGTTCTCTGTGATTCAGGGGTGGCAGGTTCACAGGTTAGATTGCGCTTCGCTCGCAACTCCTGGAACTGCTTGGAGGCTGGAAAATGTTTCTTTCGCAGTTGATGTTGGCAAGCGTTGGTGTTTCAACCGCTTTTTGCAGTTGGCATTGATCCTTTGATTGCTTTCACACCTTGGGAGGCATGGCCGTGGTTGACGTTGAGTACCTGAGTGATATGGAGCTGGGGGCCTTTGAAGCCTGTGTGAGTCAGAGTTCTTTGCGCAAGGTTGAGCCATTCAAGACAAAGAGTTCCATTAGCTCACCAAACTGATCCATTAGGAGCGGTGAAGAGGAAGAAGCTTCAGATCGGTCGCGCCCTGAAGCTTACAATCAAATTTGTTTTGCGAGTTCTGTCAGACCCTAGGCAACAACCGGAGGCAGGGTAAACTACTACAGGAAAAACTATCAAGGGGATTTGCCTGACCACTTGTGGCCAGGTCAAAGAAAAAAGGCTTCCGCCTTTTGGATTCTATGTGGACGGGCGCTTTCGATCTTACACACCATGGTTCTTCCCGCAATTCCCAGCGCAAAAGCTTGCAGTGACACTTGTGGCTTGATTGAACCCATATCTAGTTCATTCAAACAAATATGACGTAATAGCAACCCATTTAAACAAAACTGCATGTGTTCCACCAGGTGCCACCACGTGGCAAGAAGCCGAAGGTCAAGACTGCGTTGGTTGAGGGGCCCATTGAAGTTCACAATTGGGGAACATTGCGTTTCATCCTTAACTGAACATTCACATGTGCTTGGGAAAACTTCCCGTTCACGGTTCACCCAGGATTCATTGACAACTTTTTTCTCGCTGGTTGTGAATTACACTGCCGTCGGGCCTCAGGTTGCTTCGGAGCAACGCAGTGTGCCAACACGAAATATTTGTCAGTGAGGGGGGCTTGGGACAGTTTCTTTCTGTGTGCATCTGCAGTTTTACTGCTTTAGAACCCATTCGTTGGACTGCCCCTCAAAATTTTGGCCAGGATTTTGCGACCCAAGTTTACCACTCCAAGCTGTACACCGCTGCTTGCAAACGATATAAACAGCAGAAAGGACGGTTCGTCACAGCGGAAACAGCAGAATTTCTTTCAGGCCCTCTATTCGCATGACTGCGTGAAAGCTAGTCTACTTTATTCCCGTGATCCGTACTGTACCCTCAGTCCAAAAGAGTCAACCTGTCTTGGTTTGCTTTACCCACAATGGCAGGGCTTCCGATTGGCTGGACGAGCCCCGTACCTCACGCAGTGCGTGACAACATCGAAAAAATATATGTCCATGGGTGACCTTGCCACAGCAGGCTCCGGGTGGGTCAAAACTTTAACCCCTCTCTGTTTCCATTGGGCCCCAGGCGGAAGGGAAGCATCGATGCGTCTCGCTATTTTCGGGCGTGCTCGGCCTTGACCTCGCAATGCATGGGCGCAGAGCTCAATCCAAAAGGCGACTTTCTGGTCAATCCTGATGCCCATTTTCCCAAGGCTGGTGCGGGTTGTCGCCTATGTCTAAATCTCAGAACACAAGTTTCTGTTTGAACAACGTTTGGAACTTCGTCGTCTAGGTGGAACAATCGGAATACTGCCGAGATGTCATCAGCATGCGACAACGCGAAGGTCTTGCTGACCCTGGCCAGTTGTTTTCAAAAGTGGAAGAGTTCAGTCTTTCACAAGTGGTCGAACCTGTTGAATGCCTAATTGGCGGCTTCCCTTGTCAGGCCAGGAGTTGCAATATGCCACTTACTGTCAAGAGTTTGTCCAGTTTCAAACGTCGGAGTCTCCATCGCCGTCGCTCTTGCGCAGGGTGCCTCGAAGGCTGGACACAAGCTGGCGATGTCCGACCTGAGAACCGCACTCTGCATCCATTTCTGGGATGAGGGTGGTGAGACCATGTTACTTGGAAATGTTGTATTGCCAACTCCTTAATCAATGTCCTTTAGAAAAGGAAAATCATCAAGACTCTGCAGTTTTCTGAGGAAATACATGTTGATGGAAAACGTCGGCCATGTGCTCTCTGCCGATTGCCTCGCAATCATGTATTACCTAGCCATGGTTGGCCAGGTGTGTGTTGCCCTTCTTGTGTAGCGTGTAAACTGTGCCCAGTGTGTGCCAGGAAGCCCGTGACCGGCGCTTGATCATCCGGTACTGTGCAGTGAATGGCAACCAAGTGGGAGCCCAGGCTTAACCCTCAGAACACAAAAACAATATATACTTGTGGCATACTTGTGGCTTGTTTTCCTTATCAGTCTTCCTGCGGCTGAGGTCTGGAGGCGAAGGGTTTTCATCTTGATCTGCAGGCCAAACTTCATCTTTGCGGAGGCCTATAGTGTAGAGCTAGCAAGCGTACGCAAGCAGTTCATGTTCTGCTCTACTTATGCGTGGCGCGGCGCCTGTCGCAGAACGTGACCATGCTCAACGAGCAGGACTTGAAGGGTCTGACCCAAAGACCTTGGATGCCTGGATCTCTGAAGCCACCAATGCACAAGTGGCTGAGCCAGAAGCGCGATGAGCTTCAGAAAGATCGTCTCCATGCACTAGGGAATGTTGTCATTCCATGGATGTGCTACTTTGCTCTCAACATCCTGGCCAGAACGGTAAAGGCCGTTCAAAAAGGCTGGGCTTTAGCAATTCATACTTTGTCTTGACAAAGTTGGTGGACCTTAGCGTAAGTTTGTTTGCACCAGAGGCAGCGCAGGGAAAAAACCTTTCAGGTCGCAGCATCACTTACTGTACAAAGATCTGATGTGCTCACTTTGTTCTGTTACCTTGAACGCATGCTTTCCTTCGCAAATCTTTTTAGCGCTTTGCCGACGGACCTGGCTTCTCTACGAGGCGAGGAATGCAATTTCTGTCTTGGAACCCAGTGAACCCAAACCTTTTTATAGGCAACCTTCCAAACCTACCGTATTGGTTTTCTCCTTGATGGACTTTGTGAGGCTGTGGCCCGGTGGTCCCACCATGTTTTACAACCAAATCCTAGACGTGTGCCTGCAGGTCTCGTGGTTGAATTACACCACTCAATGCACCGCAGTGTTTGTATCGAGTATGTTGCAACTTGCATGCGCTGTACGGGTTGTCTTGCTATGCATCTTTGAAACATCAAGAAACACACTAAGCACGCGCAAAAGAAAGTATACCATCTTGTAGTCGCATGATGTATACCATCTTTACATTCTTGGCATCGTTTTAGTTCTTCGATCTGGGATCCCCATGCTTGTGGCGTCGTGAAGCTGAGATCCCTGGGCAAGTGGTCATCGCCTCATCGAAGTCGGGGATAACTCTGTTGTTTCCTTCCAAATGGTAACTGCGCTTCTTTTTTTTGCAAGCTTGGGACTGATCGCAAGCCGCGCAAACTGCAACGCAATCCACCAGACTTTCTTTAGAAAAAACATGAAAACGGACAAACGGCTGAGGGCCAAACACAAAAGACGTACTTGGACCTTTTCGCCTGGCAGCCTGCAAGGTCAACATCTTTGGAGTTGGCTCCAGGTGGGGTCCTTGGATGATATGAGCCTTCCTTCTGTAACTGCTTTGAGTGACGCAGAAGATGACCAAGTTGTAGTTGCTGAACATGTGGTGCCCGGACTAGATCCAAGCCCATCCAAGAAGAGGAAGTTGGATAGTTACACTTCGGCCAGCCCAAAGATTCTCAAACGGATTCTGGCTTCCAAGTGTGGGCGCAAAAGAGCTAAATGCTTCAAGCCCTTCCTGGATCACACTCCCCTCTATGAGAAGTTGTTGCTTCTGCGGCAGCGTCTTCGCAAGTACACCAAGCTAGAGATGGATGAGTTCTTGCTCAACATGTTGAAATCTCAACCAAAGAGACATGGCAAGATTCACCTGCGGTACCTCAACCACAATGTGTGCAACAAAGCTTGGATGAGGATGGTGGGGGTAGGGAAGTCCCGCTTCACTGCATTGCGCAAGGCGGTTTCATCCAACTCAGAATTTTGTCCATTTGACATGCGCTATACACAAAAGGTACCAAAGCCAGCTAGCGCTACCCGGGAAGCCGCGCATGAGTTTTTGACAAAGCTCTACTTGGAAGTTGCGGAACCCATCCCTGATGGGATCAACAGTAACAAGCGTCCCCGTCAAGGCAGGCATAGGCAAGACAAACCTGACCTGGACCGCAGGACCATGAAGCATCTCCCGTACGGGACCATCTCCGACTACCACCGCCAGTGCCAGCTTGAATTGCCAGACCACAAGATTGGACGCGAGCTTTTTGCAAATGCCGCTTGGCTTTCTGGGTAAATACGTCTCCAAGCTTGCTCAATACAATGTAACAGGTAGCGCGTGCCATTTTCGTTTTGCTTGGGCTTAGGTGTGGATGACTGATTTTGAAGCGAAGCTCCGCATTCGCTTCTTTTCGCATCATACAAAATGCGGCCAATGCGTGAGACACAGACTGCTGATAAAGCAGTTGGGGCGCTGCCCCCCGGCCCGGAGGGCCCAACATGGCATCCTGATGCGCCATCTCGACCGCCAGCGGAGGGACCGGCAAGTATATTGGAGTTGGCGCGCCGAGAGCAGAGTTTGCGCTTTGAACGGCTCCTCCTACAAGATCTGCGGAATATTAGACTCGATGGATCAGCAAAAGCACGGGTGGCCAAAGGCACCAGAGCTATATGCGAAGGAGTTCGCATCGTTCAACAAACCGCGACTGGCCCACACCGCTCTGGTGATTCACGGGTACAGCGTGAACATTGCACTCAGCCCTCACAACCATACAAGCAACAGCAGCAGGACCACAGAGATCTTGGCAACTGCACTTACAAGTTTGGCCAAAGAAACAGACCTCTCCCGCGTTGAATTTTCGCTTCAGGCGGACAACGCATCGAAGGAGGTAGAGAACAACGGTCAACTTAGGTTCCTATCTTACCTCGTTGCTCTTCGACGGCTCCGAAAAGCAAACATGTGCTTCCTCTCATCGGGGCACTCCCATGAGGACGTGGATGCGTTTTTCAACACGGTCCGCACTTGGTGGAATCGTCATCGAACCCTCCCAACCCCTGCCCACTTCAGGCAAAGCCTGGTTGAGTTCTTTGCTGATTCCACCAACCGTCCTCGAGAGAAGCGCAGAGAGGTCCAATACATGACTAAGTTCAGAGATTGGTGCTGCACCTTTGCTCTGACGGAGGTGGAGCAAAGTGTTTGGGGAAGAAGAACTGGGCGACATAAAAAAGCTTCCCCAAACCCATACCGGAAACTAAAAACATATTCCATGCGATAGCAAGCTACACGAAAGTGTGCAGCGAGCGGCCGGTCCGGGTCTGGGTTGACCAGCTCGCCCACTCGCGCGCGAGGAACATCCCAGATTGATCCAAGCAAAGCCTTGCTCTTCTTCCAAACACTTGAAGTCGCGTGGGCCGAAGACAGCCCTGCCACACCTCATGCGGAAAAAACGATTTGGCCCTGGTTGTACGGTTTTTGTCCAACACGATAGAACCTGCATAGAGCTTCCCCCAAATGTTTGGGTGTTGAATGAACTATACATATATGTACGAAAAGAAAGTTATCCAAACCATCCAAGACTCACTGTTGGCTAGTCTTTCTCCTGTCGCCTTGGTGTTCGCTGTCCGAAAAGTTCAAGGCGATCTCGAAGATGTCCATTTGCCTTGCATTGGTGCGGGGGCACAGCCAGAGAAGTTGGGGGAGACAGACAGGGTGGGCCTGCTGTCCACAGAATTCAAGAAATCTATCAAAAAAGAAGGGTTGCTAGCGCGTACTAGTTTCGAAAGGATCTTGTCTTCCATCAGTCGGCGGTGAGTCAACACCACAGTGCGGCTGGTGGACGAATGCCACTGCGGCAGAAGGACGAAGGCTAGTGTAGCAGGATTTCCAGAAGAGACTGACTGTGCCAACTGCACGCACTCGTCAATAGACAAAGCTCCTCAGGTCGGATTCCCCAATCCCTCAAATTCCTCGCAAACCGTACTACAACATTCTACGATGGTTGAATTGTAGAAGCCCAGACACTCGTTGGCCACAAGGTGGTATCCAGCACAAGGATTGTGACCCTTAGGTGAACTGAAGATCTAACTGATGTGGTATAAGGTTGGCGCGCGCCCCCGAAAACCATGTGTTGGTCAAGAAGCCCGTTTGGTCCAAGGTCGGCCTGCATCGAGACAATGCTCGAGTGGCCGAGGACGATGCTGGGATGGCGAGTGAAGCGATGGCGGTTCTGCATGAACTTTTCAACCTCATTCTTGCCTTTCACGTAGCGGTCATTCAAGTACTTGTAGTCCAGGGCTCCCTCAGAAACAGTGGAACAAACACCTATAGTGGAGCCCCCTTGAAATAGAATTTCACTTTCAAAAGCATGCATTGTGTTTCATATGTGACACGCCTGCTTCGATGAGAAGGCCCGAAATTGTCTCATCCAATCCCGAAGTTTCACCACATCAGCTGCAACCTTAAGCTCGGTTTGTTGCCACGTAGTTTGCTGGAGCTGAGCTGTCAGCCTAAGAACAATTTGCACTGTGTTGCTGTCGGTTTGTCGGTTTTGGCAGTCAGCCAACGACCTTTTGACCGCCCTTGGAGCGCAATGAGCAATGTTTCACTGCATCTTGATGCATCTGAAGGACTCGGCCGCTCGTGCATTGTTTGCGGCGTCAACCTCATTGCAGGAGCGGGCAGCTTGGGTCCAAGAGGTTGGGAAATCCATTGGGGCTTGACGAACATGTAATGTGATCTCTTTCCAAGGGGCCTGTGAAGCCCATTTCTGCACAGCACCCATGAAGATCCCGATTTTGGAAACATCAAAGGGTGGAAGAGTCGCTTCAAGTCAAATCTTGATCTCCATGGCGAAGTAGGAACCTTGTATCAGGCTCATGTTTTACAACTGACTGTGAAAGATAAAGGACAAACAAGGCCACAAACATGACCACCAAGGACAAACATGGCCATGGCCATGGTTGGCCGGTTTCAAACCTTGTGCTACCCTATTTCATTTCTTATTGAGGGACGCTTTGTGGATATCTGGCATGGTGGAATCGAAGTAGGCCTGTGGCACTAGCTTCTGATATTCATCTTGGCACGAGATGAAGGCTGCGCACACCCGCTGCAGAGATTCCTAAGGTGGATCGGTAGGCTTGCAATTCGCGATTGAACCTTGACACGTTTTGATGATTCCCAAAATTGAGAAGCTGTCGAATCAAATTGATAATTTTCTTGCCTGCGCCCTTCTATGGCCTCTCAACCAGTCTTGGTTTTAGTCGATACTTGACGAAACCATTTGTCAAAGCTCACTCGAAGAAACTTGACGTTTCTTTTGCCTAGAAACCAGTTCTTTGCTCCCCCAGGGTTTTCGCATCTTCGCTGCCAAGCTTGTCCAGTCCCTCTCCATCCGCAGCACTGTCAGTTGGAGGATCCGAAGGTTGTTTGTCAACTCACTCTTCCAAGGAAGGAGACCCCCGCACCCACTTGACTGCAGGTCATTCAGGACGCCGGACGCTAACGCGTCATGCGTGACAAAGCGCGGCGTCGTATGCTGTCTGGCACGTCCAGGCGCAAGACTCAAGAGGTGCACAATTGAAACACATTGAAACGAGACAGCTGCAAAGCAAATCAGTGGGCCTCACCAAATCTGTGAGCTTGGATGTGACGCACGGTGGGATCTTCTTCAATAGGTTTATTGCAGCCTCGGACTCTTTGGCGCCGACGCAGTACGCCGACGCAAACTTGGCGATGCTCTCCTGGGCCTGGCACATGAGGCAAACAATGGACAGCAGGGATCCTGGCACCATTGCCCAGCCACCAAGTTTCTGATGGATTGCTCTTGACTGAGCCCGCTCTTTTCAAGCAGCTGCAGCTGAAATAACAGGTTGAACGCGTTCGGTCTGCGACGTAGATTTGAAGACTGGGCTGTCACTCCTGAAGACAATGGCAAAAGAATTGGCAAAAACAAGCTAGGAGCACAGCTCCTCGATTCGTTGAGACGATCTGGCCGATGTCCCGATTCGTGGCCGATGTCCGGATTCACAGCAGTCACATAGATGGTACTCAAAAACCTCGAATCAACTGCTGTGGCTTGCCTCCCACCATCAGGAACCAACTGCCAAGACACTGCTTCACATCAGCTGGAATCTCCTGCCAGGACGCTTTCCTAAATTGAACTCACCTGGCCATCAGCCGGGCCTGCAGGATCTCTTCATTCTCCCACGCTGCCAACAAGATGCCCAGCATGCAAATGGACCTGTTCCAACCCTTCACCATGAAAAGGCGTTGGATTCCTGCAAGGTTGTCATCCTCGCAGCCAATGTCTGCCAAGGGCATTGACATTGGGTTGCCCTGGCTCAACCATTTTGCATCAACGAGGCAGCCGCAGAGCTTTTCGACTCCGGGCAGGTCCGGGTTCGTTTGAAAGGAGTTCAGGAGGATGCACGGGCGT
This sequence comes from Durusdinium trenchii, assembly GCA_963970005.1. Classification (NCBI taxonomy): domain Eukaryota; class Dinophyceae; order Suessiales; family Symbiodiniaceae; genus Durusdinium; species Durusdinium trenchii. The sequence goes on from CAXAMN010007102.1 coordinate 264,952, forward strand.
ATGGCATGTTGTTGCTCCTCAAGAATGCGCAGCAATGTGCGACGCAAGAAAGGAATTTCAATTGAGGGCCCAACCGAATCCGCTGTTCCACGGAGTCCATAGTCCAGTCTGTGCGGCAGCATCCACGGCCGCACAATGAAGGCGCCCGGTTTCTCAATCTCTGAGCTGGTGACATAGGACCTGCAACCAACCGAACGCAAAACATGTGGGTGGGTCATTGACCCGCTTCACTTCGCTAAGCCAGTTGCACACTGGGATCAGGCGGGAATGTTTCCTCCATCCACTTGTAAAAAGAAGTTGCAGTATCCTGCCATGGAATGGTCAGTTGATCTGGCTGCGCAAAATATCACCCGCAAACGCTTTACACTAGCTACGCACATGCCTTGTCAGACAGCTTCTGTGTCAAGATAGAGTCCAAGCACGTGTTCTTGCCAAGCGCATTTTGTTGCCTTGCACAGAATGCACAGCTGAGTCATTGGTACATTGAACTTCGAAGCGGTTAGAAGTTGAAGACATGAGGTTGGATATCAAAGAGGCTTTCACTATTAAAGTGCTTGCAATGGTACGCCCACTGGTCAAAGAGCTTCATGTGTGGCTTGGCTAGGGCATCAGGTGGCAAACTTGTCATGTCGGTCTTCCGTTTCTTTCCACTTCCATCCACCGATACCTTCCGCTTCGCCCCTTTAGGAGGCATCCTGAACCTGGCAGTCGGCTCGGGAGCACAGGAGAAAGAAGGGGGAACGGTGAATGTGGGGCATGGCAATTTGTGCCGAGGGAGGTTTTGGGACAGTGATTTTGCGCCGAGTCCACTTGTGGAAAGGAGGTTGTTGTGCCGAGCACTCACTGTCCAACCCCACTTTGTGCCGAATGCAATGGTCCAAGACACATGTTGCGCCGGATTGCGACTGGGTTCTGCGCAAACATGAGTGGTGGGTCAAAGGCCCGTTTGGGGCTCATGATGGTCTCCCAACATTGAGGGGCTCCATTCTTCACAAAAAGACCAACCAGTTTCCAAACCTGGTTTGTGCCGGATTGCATCCCCGCTAAGCACAAACACCTGGTGGTCAGCCCCGCATTCCACAGACTAAAGATATATGATTTTGTTTTTGAACCCGGGATTCATGAACACAATCACTTTGTGCCGGTATGCGTCCCCGCTAAGCACAAACAACCCCTCTTGGCTAGACCATGTTTTTGTTGGAGCCCCCCGCTGCACAAACTTCTTCCATCACTGCAGCCAACACCACTGCAAAAGAAGACAATGGATTCATTGTCACCCCAAACTGCACCAGCATTGCTCCGCACAAGATGAAATGCAAGGAGCCACAAGCGACCCGACACAGCTTGAAAGCCAGTTCACAAAAACACAAATGATTCCACCAGGATCTGCACAAATCAACTAACAACAGTTTCTTTCACTATTGAAACACTAGCTGGTGCACATTGCAAACTGCGACTGCGCTCCCCTACAGCCGCCTCACGTGAGCGAATGCGATCGCTTCACTGCGTCCGAAATCAGTTTTAAAAGCGCTTGGCGTGACCGTGGGTCCAAAGATGAGCAGCTGCTGTGTAGAGGGCCTGCTGGTAACGGGCTCTTGCAAATCGTTGCCTCTCACCACGAACCGGTTGCTCCCGCGCAAGTCTCAATGGGTTTGGCGCCTTGGCCGGCGTCAATATTTGCGCCCCTCCTCAAAACCAAATAGTATGTATAGTATAACCTTTTTGAACGCAAGCAAACTCTTTTTTGAGATTAAGTGTCCATTCTGGCTTTGGGTTGAACCGATCAACTATCCTGAGGCCGCTGCAGCTTCCAAGTCTTGCGCGAGGCCAGGAGGATAAGCAACAGCGGCGCCGCCCCTGTGAGGAAGGGCCCTGCAATTCAAAAACAAAGTAGAAGAAAGACTTCTATTGGGCTCAGACCACAAATGCTCAGGGCCCTGCCAGCTTGCATCTCCCAAGGGCTCATGCTGGGAAGAACCCATGGAGAGAAGTTCAAGGGCATCAGCAGCTTCATGCATGTGGTAGGGCTCAGATCCTAGGGTAGGACCCATGGATGATATCGAACACGGTTCAGTTTCAAGCTTCTCAGGTGTGAACGCATGAGGGCAGCGAATTTGCGATATGTCTTGTTCTCATCTGACTCGGTGTTCACAGCGGGCTCCAAGAAGACTGGAGGTTTTGACTTTTACTGGCCACGAAAATCAAAGAAGAGGTGAGAAAAAACAGTCTTTCAAACATGTCATTGAATCCCCGCCTGGTGGGCGGTCTCCTAGACAACCCCTCACCACGGAGGCTGGCAAGAAGAGGAGTGGCTTTTCATCCAGAAATGCCGGGTCGCTCAGGAACTGCTTAGTCCTGCAGGTTGGTTTGACGGGAGAGCTGGGCAGAATAATTGCATGAGAAGTCCTGATCACAACATCATCATCTTCTGGAACATAGCCTTTTTTTCTCCAAAAAGAGTCGTTGATGTTTTCCCTGCGGATACCTGCGCGAGAACCCCCGGAAGCGACCGCTCCCAGTTGCAAGTTTCCACTTGGATTGACCCCCACAAGTCCGGCTCGACAGACCTGAAATGCATGTTTTTGTAGGAAGACCCCGGACTTGCGGGGGTCAAAAAAATGTTGAAAGTAAAGATAAGCGCCGCAGGATTCAACTACCAGCCTGAGTCACACACACGCTGGATCTCAAAGTGGTGAGGAGGTCCCGGACCACCAATTCCCACCATTTTTGTGTGGTGAAAGTGCTCGGAAAAAAAGTTGGTCCTTAATTCATGGCCAGTTTCGGGGACTAAATCACATGTTCAATAATTGTTCATCGAATCCAGACAGAATAGAAACAAGTTCAAAACCCAAAAGCCAATGGCAGCGTGGGATCACTGCTACCAGATCTATCTTAGAGCAGTTGATTCAGGGCCTTGCAGACACCGCGAAGGTACAGCGGAATCTCTTGGTGGTCGACTTGCTGCCATCAAGGCGGGCTTGCTAGATAGACATGGGCACCCCACCCAACCCTGTCCGGTCCAAACTCAAATTGAAGGGTTTGTTGCTACAAGATTTAGCGCCTCAACTTGCTCTAAGAGAACCAGTGCACTCACCCGCACCAGGTTCAATGAGTGGAGTGGTGCGTGTTGGGAAATGCACAAAGATCACTTGTTCAGCGGCGACCACAAAAAGGGCCTGGACGTTCGATTTCTTGGCATCTACCACGACGATGATCCCTGGATGGACTCCTGCAGAGATACTGTGATGGGGCGTGTTGTGTCGCAATGGTGGGACAAGTGCGACCTGGCTGGGCCAAAAAGCCGCCCTGCTGAAAAGCTACTGGGCTCAAAAGCAATGTTTTGTTCGCAGGCCTGTTATGAGCTAGAGGCCCACATCTTTCAAACAAATCGTTACTGTTTGCTTCAGGTTTTCCGTGGAGTTGCCGGGCCTGGATGTCATCTCGGTGGTGGATGGAAAAATGAAGACATTTAGAAGTTTAATTCAGTAAGCTGTTGTTTTGACACCGCCTTTTCGGAAGACGACCCCACCCTAGCAAGTAGTATTCCACACGTCAAACCGGACTTAGAACCTTTGGTTTCTATGGGACATTTGACTTCTTGACACACTTACCAGTTAAGGATCCCTGACCTTGTCACTACCAAGTATCAGAACACCCACAAAGAGCAGCTGCAAAAGCTGGTGAACTCGCTTGAGGAGGAGATTGAGCTGTCGAAGGCTTTGGCGGCCCACGCATCAGGTGCAACACCGACTAGCGCTAGCACACCTGCTACGACTACAATGGCAACGCCAGATCGCACCCTGGCATCCCCTGATTGGGATGGGGAAACCATTCAGAATGCGAAGAAGAATTTCTCGTTGGCTGGGATCTCTGTGTCTGACTTCGATGCATCTCACACGCCCCTAGGCCTTATAACAACCAAAGTAACAACCATTGATGTTTCATGTGGCCTACTGTCATGTCATCGCACCAACACCATGGCCCGAAGCTGGGTGCTCCTCCAGCGGTAGCCGAGGGTGGACGCCTGTGCGCCGCTTTCTCGAGAGCCGAACCTACATATTGCACTGCTCAGCGCCGGAGAGTTGTACCTCCTGAATCGCACAACTTCTGCTATCACACTTTCGCATGGAGAACTTTTTGGTTTCAACATCGGCTCCTTCTGTGAAGTGTCTTCAGGAGCGGTGGCAAACAGGGGGTGCAAAATAACTGAGCTCAACTAGCCCAACCCAAGTATCCAACTATCCCAACTATCCGAACTATTCAGCCACCACCAACTTTCACAGGAGCCCTTGCGACTCTGTCCAATGCATTGGCCTCATACCATGAGAAGGACTCCAACTTCGTGGCCTTGGTGAAGGACGGCTCGAAGGAGGTGATGACCATCGCCGATGTGATGTGCCATATAACAAAAAGCAAGGGGATCACGGAAGTTCGCGTGGTGGATCATTCGGTCCGAGCGAAAAGCAAGGCCGGTTCTTAGCGACCAAAGATAATGCTTCCATGGAGGCTTCGCCAACAGAACAATCTGTTAGTTGTTGCAACCATGAACTGTTCTGATTGATCAACTCTGGGGGCTTGACCTGTCCAGGTTGGAGCTGATGGCAACCAAACCATATTGCAATATCGAGACATCCTGAGTCCAGCCGAGAAGGTCAACGCGTTCAGGCCGAAGTGGACCGCATGCAGCTTCGTTCAAGCACATTTGGTGCACTCTGGCATGGGAAATATCTCGACCTTCCTTCGTCTGAGCATTTCAAAGTGCTGTGGGAGGCGGGGTGTCACTGTTTTGGAGAAAATGTGAGTTCGAGATTCAACACTGACAGTTCTAGTTCCAGTTATCAGTTTCTAATTTGCATAGCTGAGACAAACCATGCTTGCATCTTCTTTCAATTCCAAACAGCTTTTTGAGCATCCCTCGAGGTAAAAATCGGGGAGGAAGTGCCGGCGGTTATTACACCATTGAAGCCGAAGCTCTACATCCTGGGCAGTCTGTTGGTTGAAGCGGGCTCAGCCAAAAAGCTGGCCTGACAATTATCCTAGCGAGGTTTTGGGGTGTGTAGGCTTGGCGCCAGTTATAGCATATGATCTACATCGACTTCGCGTTTTCGATTTTTCAATTGTAACTGTAGATCGTATCGTCAGTTCTGTGGTCCATGCAACAACTGGCCCAATGAATGCCCCAAATTTTGGGCAAACGTGCGCAGCAGTTTCTGAACCACATAGTGACGCAAACCGATGTGACGTGGTTGGTGGAAAAGAGATGAATAGGGACGCTCTCTGAAACACTCTGAGAAACCCCACCAAATTCATCATGGATAAGCGCTGCCTGTGCGTGTCAGAGGACATTTCGAGTCAGCATTTCGTGTCAAGCTATGGTGCAGGGATTTTTTTGATCTCATGGTGCTAGCATCAGTTGAAGCCATTTCGGACGATGGTGATGGTCAGGGATCGACTCCTGCGCCAAAGCCAAAGGCCAAACCTAAGTTGGCTCCTAAGTCCAAGGGGGCACCCAAAGGGAAAGCTGATGCAAAACCAAAACCGAAAGCTGATGCGAAAAAGGTCTTGCCTATGAAAATGCAGAATGAGGAACCAAAAGAGGAACCAAAAGTGGAACCAAGAGCGAAAACTGTGTTGAAACGCCCTGCCGCAGCGACCAGTGATGACATCGCCCCAAAGAAAAAGCCGGAGTCTCTTGGGATTTCAAAGAGCCGCTACAAGAACGGGACCTGGTGCTTCAAGTTGAAGAACAAACAAGTTCTTTTGCCCCCTTGTCCTATCGAGAATTGAGCCCAATTGGGATTTGTTCACAAAACACCAGTTTCCCTTCTTCAACCAGCTTCCCAACTCAGATGCATCATGATCCGAGCCTTGCGGAAGAAGTCCAAGAGCAGATCGCAGCCTTTCGGCCGGCATGTGTTTAGGTGGTTCCACGTCTCAAGGTTCTCAAGTTCCGCAAGTTCGACATGTTCCACATTGTTTGACATGTTCCGCAAGTATCCGCAAGTTCTTTAGTATCTCAGGTGTCCATTCGATCTGAACTGGTGAGAACCCATGGGGATGTTCAAGCAGCTGAGAACTTGAAGGCTTGTTTCGGTGCGATGATGATTGAATGTCTTGTTTGTTGAGACCTCGTTCGAACGACCGGAGTAACAAACTTCGGTGAGGACAGGATGCTGGCAGAAGCTCGTCGCCTTTATTCCAGTGAATGCAAGCCGGACCAGTCTGAACCGCTTGGAGCGATGGGTGATGAGAATGCTGAAGGGGAGGAGGAAGAGGGGAATGAAGATGACCTCTGTGAGGAGATGGAGGAGGAGGAGGAGGGGTAAACCGGCCTCCTCCCGAGTCTCGCGGCCAGCATGGCATGTAGAGCTCACAGCCCACCAAGAATGGCGAGAAAAGAACATGAGTAAAATGTAGCGCTTGCGCGCGTCAGGCTCGAAGTGTCCTAGAACTTAGAACTCTTCCAAACTGCTGTGACTAGTTTTGTGAAGCGTGGCCCAAGTGAGCTCTACAAAAGCGTTCCGTCTAGTCACTTGAAGACTTGGACTGGAGTCATGATGCAAGTGTGTTCAAAAAGGCTGTGGGAAACGGCAGTGCGAAGTTCGAACTCTCACGGAAATTGTTTCCGTCGTCCTTTTTGTCCACTGAAGTGTTCATCGGTTTGTCGGTTTGTGTGTAAAAACTGCAAGCCATGTAATCCACCTTTAATCAGCTGGTTTGTGGTCCATAGTCTTTGACATGTAAAGGAGGGCCAATACGACCGAAAACACACAGTGGACAAAAGAGCGACCCTTCACACACACACAGGTTTTAAGTTTGTACGCAACGCCCAACTCAAACAACTAACGCGCAGTGCGCAAAAGCATATACTTTTGCAAAAGTGACCCTTCACACAGACAGTTATGTTTATATGCATTGGGTGTAGGTGGCTCAACTCAAACAGCTATAGCGAGCATACAGCTTAAAAGATGACTCAGGTGGCAGAAGAAAAACATCTGCCGCTCTGCGCGCTAAGGCAGCGCTAACAACAATACTGGCTCAGAAGCAGTTGAGCTTGCTGAGCTTTAGACTTTGAATAGCTACATGATAAGCTCCAAAAAGCAAAACCCAAGTCACACTTCAAACCCTGAACAGCGGGAACATCATATAGATGTTCACCCCGATGGAACTTGATCCGAATCGTCGAACACCAGGTGGAACTACCCACCATAAACTCCTCCATCAAATGAGGACCAGATCCGGGGTCGTGAACTTCCACATGCTCACGTTCAGGTCCTATCTCCAAGAGCTTCAGGCACCCGGCTCTCCAAGAGTTCTCATCCTCAAGTGGTTGACCCTCCTCTCAGGCCGTGGCCCGAAAAACCCAGTGGGAAACGAACGCATAGCCAGAGCCTGGAACGAGTATTGGCTGCTGGACCAACTGTGTGAAGGCCTATGGGTCATCACAAGATGATCCATGTGAGCATGGGCGCCGAGATGGAGGCGGTCAACGTGAACTTCATCTACAAGATGCTGCAGAACGCGAAGGCGGGGTGTATCCCCGACATGATCGAGCACTAAGGTGTAAGGGTGGCAGGGGCGAGCATGACTGGAACAACTTGGGTGGTGCAGCCGAGTGGCTCAAAGTGAACGCCCACGCAGTGCTTTGAGCCAAATTGCCAACCCTAGCTGGGACTTGGTCAATGAAGGTGAATACGGTCCTGGTGGAGGAACGCAAGGAAGTTTCCAAGCGGCTCGAATCCAGTGGTTGGAGCAACAGCTGATTCAGATTCGTCGTGGGCGCCTGCAAGAACATGAGCGGCGTGGTGGTGGTGAGGCTTTGTCGACACCGAGGTGGGCATCGGAGTTGAATGACAAGCTGCGTCAGGGGAGATCACGCGGCGCAGAGGGGAGGGGTGGTGGGGCCGTTCCTCCGCCACCTCCACCGTTGACACAAGCAGCGCATGTCCAACAGGCGAAGGTTGATGGGGCTGATGAAGGACGAGATGATCTTTGTGCAGTTGCAGTTGTCCTACCGAAGCTGCCGGAAGAAGGATCCCATCAGGCTCCACTTCGCTGTGGCGATTGGATCGCTGAGGTTGCCCCGTTGATGTCAGCACCGGCGCCGGCAGGTGGTGGTCAGACCTTATGGCAGAAGTTGGCGAGGCCTATAAAACCTGGCTGGCCTCTGACCCATTGACAAGACTGACTGTGGACACTCCGACTCGACCAAACCATTCAAGATTGGAAGGTCGCGTGACAGCCTCTTCTTGCATCCCTTCCTCAGTCACTCAACTCAAAGATCATCGCTTCGAGGAAACTGACGGCAGGAGCCATCATGCTCGAGGTGTTGAAGCAATTTCAACCCGGAGGGCTCACGGAAAAGGCCGGCTTGCGCAAAGCGTTGACTGCGCCTACTACGGCAACTACAGCGGCAACGCGGGAGCGATTGGCATGATGTCAGGAGCAATGCCTGCTTTGGAGGAGCCGCGATGAGGCTGCTGACGACTACACCATTCTCAAGGGTGCGTTGGCGGTGGCGGTGGCAGCGCTGCTGTTTGCAAGGCGCGATGCAGAGTCGCAAATGGTGGATCTCGCAGCGGCAACACTCATGGCTGTAGGTGCAATGCTGTTGAGAAAGATCACGAAAAGATGGGATAGGGAAGATGAACCATCCCCGGGGGGCATGGCTCCAAAGGCCACGAGTGACGGCGGTGTGAGGGCCCCAAATCAACCCATACGGTGGAAAAAAGAACCAATAAGATTGGAACCGACCAAGAAGACGGAAGGGTCCAAAATGAACCTGCCGCGGGAAGTGCCCCTCTCACTCACGCGGCGAGTAGCCTGTCAAGAGGCTCCCATGCATGCGATGCGAAGCCCGTGGCGCGTGCACTGAGAGCACTGGCCTACCCGCCAAGAGCATGGCCTCGTGAGCCATGGTGGCACCCACCATACCATCAGCCACCAATTGGCAGCTCAGACAGACTGGCCCGACCTCAAAGACTATCTCGAAGCCACCTCCTCCAATGCCTCCTGCAGAGAGATGGGCAAATGCGCCGGATGGACTTCGCGAGGTCCTGGAAGCACTGTCCAACTCAAACATGGACTGGGATGCAGCTCCAGGAGGAGAACCTATCTACTGGGTACAGGTTGGAAACCGCCTGTACCACCGACTACCACAACCAACTACTCTACGCCAGAGTCAACGAGGGTCCGAGATGGAAGTCATGCAAGTGACCAATCGATGGTTGCACCAGTGCATCGTGGTGGCTATGTGCGAGGCAACTCAGATGACCGCGGCGGGGCTATAACAGCTGCCATGGACGGGTACACCATGCTGCCGGGACTTCCAGGTGGCCCTACGCAGGAAGCAGCGAATGCATACTATGCACTTACCGAGGCAGATGAACCGCCCCAGCTCGGTGGTTGGATCTGGTTGGCGTGCGAGAAGAAGTCCGCCGCAGGCCCTCAGGCGAAGATTATGAGGACCAGTTTGACGGCTACGACATGTGAACGAGGGTCTTGAGCTACAGGCTGACCTTTTTCAAGTTCAGGCATATGCCTGAAGGGGGAGTGCAGAGGAAAACCTCGAAACCACTCAAGTTAGGAAGTCAGCATAGCACAAACCAAGCTGTGAAAACGCAGTGTCGACGCGAGACCCCTTTTATGGATCAAAGAACCTGCTGCGCGCCCTACGCAAAAACAAATATCCTTGAGATAAAGTGTCTCCTTATATAATGAAATTGATCATCCTACGTAAGTGCATCCGCTTTGCAAAAGACACTTTCCTTTGCAGAACCCCTAAGTTTTTTCTTTGCCAAGTCAAGTCTCCTTTTTTCTTACTCACGTAAGATTGTTAACTGTTACCGCTTGGAAAAGGTATGTGCTTGATGCATTTTGCTGCTGTCAAACCTCCGAAAACATGTGTCTGATATGATCCGACTGACACATTGTTTTTTACAGTCTCTATGAAGATACTGCTTCTTTGCAGGCTTGTCATCCTTAGAATGATGGTGTCCTTTGTATAGAGGCCTTCCTCATTTACCGTTTACAAAGCTAACGCCTCCTCACCCTCTGTCAATTTCCCCTCATCCAAGACCTCCATATGTTGTAGAAGTCAAGTATCCTTCTGGGTAAAGGTGTTCCTCGAATGAAGTATTGTCATCATTCCCCGAGCCTCTTCCGTTCCTTGAGGGAAAGTTGCATTTCGCCAAGGCCTCAAACATTTGGGTATTTAGATTGCTTTCTTGAAGGATTGTCAATATGTTTTATTCTCTTATTCTTCGATATTGCAATATTTCAGCAACCCTCACAGAGCAAAGATATCTACAGTGTGTCAGCAAAAGGTTTTGTATTTCTCGGCCCATCCCTAGTCTACAGGAAGATCAAGGACAAGGAGATTCTTGCCGACCGCATCACAGATGGTCAAGAACTTGAGCTGGCCAGCTCAGTTGAAATTGTTGCCTACCGCATCATATCCAGCACTTCTAGTATTCTTTTGCGTTGGACAAAATTGCAAATGGTTCGATTGCAACTAGGATCAAAGCTAGTTCTGCGTGCCGCCCGTTTGTTTTTGCCTCCTGAGGTCCAGCCGTTTTGAATGTGTACAAAGTGCCTCCGTTGAATGGGAGTAAGCTTCACGTCCTCAGCTCCGAAGCTTCACGTTTGATTTCTCCGTGCCAGCGCCCACCTTCCCACAGAGTTGGACAGTGGAATATTGTTTGGACTCTGGTGACAAGGTCAAAATTGTTTTTGTAGACTTGGCCTTTGTCCCAAGTGGCACTATTTTGATTTGCCAACCAGATAGGAACTTGTTCTACGAAAATGAGCTTTGCTAGTTGGTGCTTTGGATGTGTATGGCACCAAAACATTGGTTTACCTTTCGGAGTCTAATTGTACCGCCATGCAGTTTCGACAGTCCCACATACACGTTTGAGGTAGGGTACAGCTGGTCGCAGGCACTGATTTGTTTTTTACTTGAATTAATCGAATTAACCTGCACAATTGGCATGGTGGCAGTGAGCCATGTGTCGCCGGAATCTTGCGTTTCTTCCTGTGCGTGATATCAATGGTGAATTGTTTGGGTTGGTGCTGCACACTACCTGGCCTCGTACAAACTGCAATCTTCCACCATGTTTGTGTTGCTTGAACGAGGACGGCTCTCCAGGAAGACGCAGAGCAGCCAACGATCCTTCACTTTCCAAACAACAGCTGGCAGACGCGCACTGACCAGACAAGGGGAGTTTGAGAAGAATGACGAGTCTCACGTGTAAATTGTCAGGCTTGATCAAGCAAGAGTCTGGAGTCTCCAACAAATGTGACTTGGCAGAATAGGGTTAGTTTCTGAGATCTGAGGCACTTCGCTCACAATTTCAATGAACCGATGGTGAGCAGTGGTCAGTACATAGAGACGTGTGTATATATACAGACTGATCGCGAGAGAGAATACCACCTCAAGAAACGACATTTGGTGAGCATTTTGGTCGCATCATTGTGGCGAACGGCATACCATATACTATATATATATGTATGTATACACATTGCTAAGTAGGATCCCAGGGTCCGTACTTCGAGAATCCTAGAACAAATTAAAACATTTTAAGAGTTTGGGGAAGTAGGAAGTACGATTGCACAGAACTCTTGTTGAGAATCCCAGAAAATAGGAAGTATATAAGATTATCTAGGAGAGCTTTGTGCAATCTTGCTATATACGTCTTACTTCCAGCAAATGTTATAATGTATCATGGTTTAAAATCTTCTGGAATTCTCTAAGTCGGAAGCAAGATTCCTTACAAGAGTTGTGTGCAATCTTACTTCTTGTGAAGGCCTCAGCGGCCTCACCTTGTATCATCATGATAGTCTCCTTTTTGCATTGAAAGAGCCTTTCCTCTGAAAGTGGTTTCCACCCTGGAAAGGTCAAAGTATTGTTGATGGAAACCTTTACGGAACATTGCCTAACCATATTGACTTTTTGAATCAAGGTATTCATAAGACTAAGATTGAGACTCGTCCCTGTCAAAGGATTTTGGATCCTGCAACCTGTCAAAGACTGATCATGCAAACCTTCTTGTCAATAATGACAACTTGTTTTCGAAGAAGCTTGTCAGGTGTCCAACCCACATGAACAAACCTAAATCCCAGTCAACTTTGCTAGAAAGACTTACATTTGGACAACCAATTAACATTCAGGTGTCTTCCAGCAATGTTACCTCAACGCTTGTAGGGGGCACATGTTTTGCAGGGACAGCTTTGTTGAAGAATTGAATATATACGAGAATGCAGGAGCATCCAAATGGAAATGTTATGCTCAGACAGGGTGAGTCCCTCATCAGAAGAAACATTCACAAAGGATTCGGTGTTCAAAGAACCGAACATTCCTTGCACCAGGGAGAGGCGCTTGTAAAGATGCGATGTGGATGCAGGATGGCAATCCATTGCTAGTCAAGAGTCAAGAGCAAAGTCTTTAGCATGCAAATTCAGGGAAACCAAAGCGATTCCTATCATTTTGAGGGTGCTGTGGTTAGTGGATTACTTGAATCTCAAAAGGAGTTCCTGTCCTTCGTAAACAATGATCTTCAAGCAGTTTTGTTTTTGACTTTTGAGTAGTTCTTCTCCTGTGTTTGACAAAACATGTCACTTCAATTGAACGATTTTAAACCGGGAGACACCTTGCCTTTGAAGGAACGTCCTTCCATATAAAAGAGGACGTGGTACACAATTGCTGGGACCCCAAAGAGATTCCTTTTGTCTTAGAGGAAATCCTTTCAAGAAGCCGAGAGCCAAGCATGCAGACATTTTGGAACACAATAATGATGCAAAATCATTTGGACACTCAGAACAACGATCATAAATGTTTTGATTTTTTTTGGGGGGTGATGAGGGGTGGGGGCTATCATATACATATATATATATAAATATGTTTGTGTATACAGTCATACATATGCACGTGTGATACATTACAAACGATTGAGTGAAATCCACCGGACCAAGGTGTTCTGCAATGGGCCAGAGCTTGTGGACTGACGCGAGTGCTTTGGGTGGACGGGGAGTTGCTCAAAAACGTTTAAAAGGTTACACAAGAAAGTCCGCAATCGCAGACTCATGATGCAGGGACAATACTGTTTGTATGTGCCGCGATATAATAGCAATGAGTTGGCGTAGCCAAGACAGTCATGCTAACATACAAGGGAACTGCTTCTCCTGACAATCTATCAAACGCGCCGGCCAGGCCTTTGGAAGTTCTGTTTCGTCACCGCTGCCATTTGGGCGCAAGTTTTGAGCCTTTTAGTTTGTGCCCTATTTCCGCGCTGGACACCGAAGGCCAGGGTGTCAGAAGCTTGTGCTCCAAAGGCTCAGAACATACTGTGGTGTAGTAGATGAACATGAACATGTCAACTTCTTTTTCTAGCCTGAAGCTCTTTGCCACCACAAAATGACAGCTGAAAAGTCACTAGGTCACTAGTAGAGCTTACACGGTGCTCCCATCATCTCCCATCCACAACCTACCGCTTTTGTTTAGGCTTTCAATCTCTTGAACGTCATGGCGGTGGAGTTGACCAGCACTGCTTTCATGATGGCAGGGGGTGTATTCTTGGGTTTTGTTGCAAAGCAAGATCAGATCTTTTTGCGAAGAATCGTTTGTGACATTTCTTGCCTGTCCCTAGGTCCAATCCAATTGACTACTAAGCCGCCAAAAGTAAAACCTTTGGGCAGAGGATCTAAGGACAGACAAGTCTTGAGCTGGCAGAAAAGGGGTCGTCAGGTACCGGTGGAAGGTGGAGAGTCTTTTCGAAGCAATGTTAACAGCTTTGCCATTCAACGTGTGCAAATGGAAGTATAACACGAAATCACAATACACAACATGCATACATTCAACACCAATCAGTGCTGCGCAACATTTGTTGCCTGTTTGACTGGCCCATGAATCGCAGGTTTGCATGGCTTTGGTTCAATTGATGACTCCCGGCCTGGCTTTCTTCTATGGTGGTCTTGTGAAGGCTGGAACCTTCAGAAGGAAACGAAGCCTTTTTCAAATTACTGGACATATCTAGTTGGAAAAAAAGTAGGAGAGTCAATTGCTAGGATACCAGTGTGCTTACCATGATGATGCAGAGCTTCGTGTCAATGGGAGTGGCATCGATTGTGTGGTTCCTCGTGGGTTTCTCCCTTTGCTTTGGAGAGACGATGTACTTCGTGGGCGATCCCAGGACCGCTTTTTCCGTACATGCTAGTGTGGGGTTCTTTATTTTCGGGTCATCCCAGTCCTCTTCATCCCCCCACCCTCTTCTCGCCTTACACACAACAACTCACTCACTCACTCACTCACTCACTCACTCACTCACTCACTCACT
>CAXAMN010007113.1:0-40023 GCA_963970005.1 Durusdinium trenchii
ATGGTACCAACAGGGTGCACACAGTGGTAGCTCAAGAGCCGGTGTGCTAGACCAAGCACGATCAAGCTTTTGACCTCAAAAATCAATGTGCCCCCATAGCTTCGACAAACAAACTTCAAACATCCATTGTAGCCATGTCGTTACAATTCATTTTCATTTTCCTTCCCCACTGGAATTTGCAAGCAAGTGTTAAGTTAAACAACTATAAGCCAACATTATCTTTCCCCAAGACCCTTAAACAACTTTTAAAGAAGTCTGAATAAGAAAATTCAAGCTTTCATGAAAAGGGTGCCTACGCAAGACTACCTACGCAAATCTTTCAACACCCACCTACGCAAAATGCTTACACGACGCCTACGCCCCAAGCAGAACAGCCTCCGCGACTTCTCAACAGTTCCCTTTTTGTATAAACCTAATCATTTGAAAAAAAAAAAAACGTGGCTCAGCTAAGCAAAAAGGAAGCGCCGGCACAAACAGCGGCAATAGCGGCGGCGGCAACAGCGGTAGCAGCAGCGGCTGCAGCACAGCAAAGCAGTAAGCAGCAGCACTAGCGGCAGCAGCGGAAGGAGGTTGGCAGCAGCCAGCCAGAAAGGCCAAAGCAAAAGGAAAACGGTGGAGAAGGACCAGCAGCGATAGCAGAATAGGGCGGCCGAATCATTCGAGCTTCCGACGAAAGCGTCTACATCCTAGGACTGCAAGGCCAGCCCCCTACGGTGCGACCCAGGGTTAGAATAGCGTGTTATGGGGTTAAAATAATATGTTTATGGGTTGGAAAAAAAAGGTTCAAGGGTAGAAAAAGCATGTTTCCCGGGTAAAAAAAAAAGCATGTTTCCAGGGTAAAAAAAAAAAAAGTTAGAATATAAGGATCATAGGTTAATTTAGTAGGGGTTACATTTTTTTCTAACCCAGGGTTGAAAAAGCGTCTTAGAGGGTTGAAAAAAAAAAAAAAAAAAAAAAAAAAATAAGATTAAAAAAAAATGTTGGAGGGTTAAATAAACATCCAACCCTTTTTTAAATATAATTAATTTTATCAATTTTATTAAACATATAATATATGATATCTATATCTTTCCCAATAACGATCGTTCCAAATCCCTCCATAATGTAATTTTCAATTCCTCATTTATAATCTTTCAAATTATTTTCGAATCCATATCAATTATAATAATTTAAATTACAATTTAGTCATTAATCGATTTAATTATTATATTTTAAATGCATAAATTGATTTGTTAAATTAATATTGTAAGTTTGAAAATTTTATAATATGTAAATCAAACATTAAATAAGCATTATGACGTAAAATTTATGAAATATGGATGAATATGAAATATGATATTTTTCTATTTTGAGGAGGATATTTAATTTGTAAAAAGATATACAGGATAAGGATATTGGGCATGGTCCTGTTGTCTTCGTCGAGAACAAGGCCAATGTCTTTGGCAACACGATGAACCTCTCCCACTCCCATATGTTGTTATGTTATTGAATGTTGGCCCTTGGTTTGCCAAGATTACGCGCATTGAAAAAACTCTTGCAATATATTGCAATATGTAAAATCAATTTATTGTGTGCGTGCACAATGCATATTGCCCATTTTACCACCAATTTGGCCAAGTAGTGACGGTGAAACCTTTTCCTTCGGCATTCTCCACGATAGAAAGTGCCGATGTCCGAGATCGGGGACGGGCGTGAGTTTTCCAGCCCAGCATATCTGGTCAATCGAGTTTTGAACATTTTTGAACATCATCATGGAATGAGGGGCACCGAATCAATCCAGTTTTTTCCGCCCCTCCCCGCGTTCGATTAAAGATACATGCGTTCGGCCTCAGGTCCTCGGTTCAATGGGCAGTATCATGGCCAATGGAGGGTGTTCAAGTCGATGAGTAGAGACCCAACTGCAAATAGTCTCATTGAATCTTGAAAGAAATTTGCTCTTGCAATGCATTTCGGGATGACAGCAAACATTTCTCCACCTTACGTTCTGCAAGGTTAGATCCGGATTGCTCAAAGACCATCAAAGCATCCATCCAAGTAGCTCGCCGTGTCTATGGAATCGTCAATTTCAATCCATCTGAAAACCCTCTGGTTGAGCACACCGGTAGCACAAGAAACACCTCTAAGATCATCGATTGGACTCCCAGAAAGTTAGAAAGTACCCACCATGTAGCATGCACATGAACTTGTACAAGACTTGAAAAAACATCAACATACTCATGCACATTGCGAGCATTGCCAGGTATATTTATGCCACCATCTTTCCCAAGGTGGAGTGGAGATCAGAGATTATTGGTTCTCTCCCACCATCGTCCCGGCTGACCCCACTGGGGTCCAGAACCAAAGCCACGAGATGCGTGCAATGAAGGCCTCACAGCTGTCGGCGAACGGCTGGACGCCAGTGAGGACGAGTGGATCGGGCGTGGGCGCCGGTGGGGCCCCGGCTTGGTTGCCAAAAATCAAACGTGGAATGGAAACTCACCAGGATGAAGAACACACAAGAATCCAGAAACTTCTCCAAGCGTTGAAGAAATTCACTTTGGTGCCCTGAGCTGCAGGGGAACATCAAAAAAACACAGAATCCCTTGTGTACTACGGGATGCCTGTAGGACTATGCCTCTAGTGTCTTACCCCTGTGCTCACCCTAAGGCCCTAGGCTTCACTCCACAATGCTTCCAAGCAGTTTGTGGAGTGAACCCCGTCCCGACTCTCCCAACGACGAGACCGGCCTCCCACATGACCAGCACGTCGGGCGTTCGCCGGGTGCGGCCGCTGGCCAGGATGATGGCGGGATAGACCAAAAGGACGGACCTGAATGGCGGGATGACGGACCTGGTGGACGGAGGTTGTGTTGGTCAAAGGTGTGGATGTTCATATGTTCCCTACCCACACTCCGCATATTGGCCGGTCAGTTGGGGGTGGTTCATGGAGGCATATATAATATTGTATAATTTATGGCCATATATGGTTTCCATTGGTTTCCATTATCAACACTGATCCAATTTTCTCAACCATCATAGCATCTACACCCTACATATCATCCATATTGTGTCGAACAAATGGTGGGACACCGTCTTTCAAGTCAACACAGAGGGGTTCTCCGCTCTCCGCTGCCATTTGCGTCCATATCTTCTTTTCTACTCTCAATGGAATTGCTTGCCCAGGAACCAGTGAAAACAAAAACGATTGCATACTTTCCGTGCAAACGGGGGTTCCCCAACCGGAACCAAATATTCCATCATATTATTTCAACATCCACCAGTAACTCAGTCACCCACTTGGTCATTGAGAGTGCAGCAAGAGACTTTCACCAGCCACATGGCCCTGGCACAAAACCATGTAGGATCCTATATATACAGTATTGCATTATATTGTTATTATGATATTATATGATTCATGATCTTATATTATGGTGTATATCATAGTATCAATTTTGATGTTGGTTCTTAACTAATATGGCCGCTCAATGCTGACTGATTGTCTCAGTCAGTATGATGTGGGTCCAACAGCTTGGATGTGGGTCCAACCCTTGATTATGAACCAGTGCAAAAAGCGAGACAATAGTATCGTTTTGTGACAGTGTCGCCGACCGTTTTCCAACTCAAGACTGTCACGTTTTGCTTCTTCAACGTCCCCGACTGACACGTGACCCGTTTCGATGCCTCCTCTAACCGACCTCGGGGCCCCCGGACGGCACCACCAGAAGCGGCAAGAGGATCGAGATGGCACCCAAGCGTGCGAAGATACCTCGCTGCCGCGGGGGAGTTCCGCACAGCCGGAGCCCGGTCTGGGTATGGGGGGTCGAAGGGTTCTTCCCCTACTTGGTGCCTTGGAATTGAAGGGTTTGGTTGCCAGTTCCTTCGTGTGGTGTCCTGTTAGGTACTTATAAGGTGATCTCTTCTTGTGTCTTTGCAGCAAAAGGCAACAGTGGATTCCGACAATCAAGCACTTGCACTCGAATTATCCCCACCCTTGTTGCGCAATTGCTTCCGACTGCCGCCTGCCATATAGAATGGCAAACCATTGTTCTTGTCTCTTGCACGCTACTTATATAATCTTATATAGGTAAGAGAGTGTCCACAAAATACACATTGTAAATCATTGTTCCGTTCCCAGTCATTGTATTGAACTGGCTCGTAGTAATGAGAACTGTCAACACCAAGTTTGCATGTACCAAAAGACTTCACTGCAAAAATGCGATGTCACCAAAACCCTCCCAGGGACTGGCTTAGGTATTCTTGTCTGAGGTCCGCCCCAAGTCATGAGTTTAGCATGTCCGTCTCCCAACCCATCCTAGAAAATCGAACATTTCATACCTGTGCCCCCTGACCACCTACTCATTTCCAGGCGATCCAGGTTTTCAAGGCGAAGACGAGAAACACGCAACGCTCACAATGGCTCCAGGTGTATCTTAGACCACCCCATGTCAGCTACTTCACCTTCCGGCACGAAGAGAACACGGACCTGAAGAGCTCTTTGGACCCTTCCGAGCGGCGCAAGTGACTGGGCGCCAGCAGGATGCCACACCTCGAGTTCCACGCCACCACCCAACCAACCGAATGCGCCTGGGACGCTTGACTCACCAAAATCACCTTCGGTATGGTACATACCTGGGGACTGTGCCATGGTGTGCCTCTTTGCTTTCGTCCTTTTCAATCCAAATTGGATCGCCCAACGGCCAACCAACTGCACTTGGTGGAAGGTCCAGGATGCCAACGTGTGGCACATTAGCCCCCTCCTGAGCACCAGCTAAGCAATTACAGCCAATGGCACGCCGCACGAAACGCCTTCGCCCTCTGGTGGCACAGCTAGTGTGTTGGGTCACGACGATACGTCTCTGTGGGCTGGCTCACCTGGTTATCTTGCCCCTCCTGACTCCCTCAGGTGAGTTAGCCTCTATACGTTAGTAATTTTATGCCTCTTTAACCTGTTCGAAATGTCGGAAAACCCATGCCCCCAACTTAGGGTGACCTCCAAGATCCAAATTTCCACGCGCGGTTGAGGTCCGTCATGTTTTTCCTGGACCTTGCAGCCTGGGCCCTTGGCGCAAAAAGCGGCCGCCCACGCGGAGCGCGCGTTCCAATCCACACGAGGATCCCGGACAACATGAGCTTCAAAGAGTTGGAGACCAGGTTTTTGGCCACCAAATGGATGGAGCGCTCGATCGCCTCCTAGCGCGAGGTTGAAATGAAGGCGCTGAAGAGGCCGTTACTTGATTGCGAGGGCGTGGTGGTCCAGCACTCCATCGATCAACAGGACATGCGTTTGACAGACGTGACGTGAACTTTTTGAAACAAACAAGCAAATGCCCAAGCAAAGCGAAACTTGTAACGTAATGAACATAGACCAGGCCTGTCACTTCACTCTAGACTCTATAGCCCATCCCACACTCCAATCCAACATCGCTCTTGGATCTCTTGGAGGAACACCGCGTTTTGCTGAGCTCCCGACCCTTCGAATAACTCCAATCCCAGGGTCAACCAAAACCAACACCAAAACCGCCCTGTTCGTCCGTGTTCTGGAACTTCTCCACTCCCAACCGCCCGAACCGCCCCAACCGCGAACTGCGGCCGAACGGAACAACCAACCGCGAACAGCACAAACCGCACGCCGCGCGGGTTCGCGCGGCGCCTCCGGCGTGTCTTTCCCTTTGGGATTCACGTCGCTGGCCTCGGGAGATCCGGTCATAACGACAGAGCAGGCAGTCCAAAGGTCCTAGTAGCGAACCTTGTTACTAGTAAGGCCCTTGCTCCTAGTAGCGAGGCACTTGTTCCTAGTAGCTTATTGTTCCTAGTAACGCAGTCCAAAGCATTTGCGGGATTTTGGGAGTGGAATGAAGCTGCCGACTTCTTCAAGCACAATTGGCTGCGTTGATTTAATCAGATTTCTTACAGGTGTTTGCAATCTTGCTGTTTCAAGTTTCAACTGGTCTTTCAAGCTTAAGCGGTCGATTTTTTGGGGGGACTGGGATACAGCTGCGCTGCTACGCGGAACCAATCGCAACTGCACCCAACGGTCCTGGCCTGTGAAAGCCCGGATGCATGGCGTATCGCCTGGCAAATGGCATGTGTGTCCTAGGCCCTACTCAACGCACATCGGTCCATGATGGGGCCATGGCAGATCGGGCAAATGACTGAAGAGAACCCATCCAGTTTCAACCATTTTCGACCTGTTCTATCTGTTTTTGTTAAGCAGGGTGCCCCAAATCCCCACCCAAAAAGAGGTTAATGGACATCCACTTTTCCTGGGTGGGATG
The DNA here is from genome assembly GCA_963970005.1 of Durusdinium trenchii. NCBI lineage: Eukaryota > Dinophyceae > Suessiales > Symbiodiniaceae > Durusdinium > Durusdinium trenchii. The sequence continues at coordinate 6,254 of CAXAMN010007113.1, forward strand.
ATTTGCCCTCGACGCACCAAACAGATTTCTTTGGCCTTTTAATGACGTTGCATGTGATGTGCTTGGAGTAGTGCCTAACCCCTCTAGGCCTTGGAATACCTCATCATCTCTGATGGTTGTTTGATGTTTGTGCATCGGACGAGTGCAGCAATGGGTTCACAATGGGTTCACAGTGGTTTCAAGAATAGATGGCTATACGGACCTGCATCTGAGAGGCATCTTGTCTTGTTTTTTGTGGTTGTCTATTGGAGACCCCGACAAATGGTCGGTACTAGTCAATTGAGGTATGATGGTCCTATGGTCATATCCATCAGTCCATTGGAAATACATCACTGGTTGTATATCATTCGTCAACTTTGTTGCTGCGTTCTCGTGCGTTCGACGCTCCACAACTGCCACCAGCACTGATGAGTTCCACTGCTGCCCTCGATCCCAATCGGCAGTCCCAAAACGAGTGCCTTGGCTGCTGGCCTCGGGACTGGTGAGGCTCCATGTTTCTCACAATTGAGAATGCCTTCTGAAGCAAACGCCTACCACGATTGCATTTATACTTTTGGGGATCACGTGAAGTTCGTATGAGCAAGTGCACTTAAACTGTCAAACAAAGAATTCATTGACAACACATCACACCCAAGAACTAGTTAATTATAGAGACTAGCATGGCGACCAGCATCTTCCCAAACCATCCCGGTTAATGGGAGCACAGGGTGGCGCACCATGTCAAGGCAACGTGAATGTCCAATATACTCTCTTTCGCGTCCTCAAATAGAAACAATCAAAATATAGGACCGGAAAACTAGACGACGAGTGGCCCGAAAGCATTTTTCATCACGTAGGAAGTCAGAGTGTGAGTTATCTGTTAAGTGTTCAGTGTGAAGTGTTAAGTCGAGTGAGTTGAGGCAGTGTGTGGGTCTCTGTGTGTGTGTATCTATGTCTGTGTGTGTATGAGTCTCTGTCTGTGTGTGTGTCTCCGAGTAAGTTGAGGCAGTGCGTGGGTCTCTGTGTGTGTGTCAACCTTTTAAGAGAGCCGGGTGGTCGGGAGACATGACTCAGCTGCAGGGGCGCCAGAGCAGCTGCGAGAGATGACTCAGCCGCGAGAGATGACTCATCCGCGTACTAAAATTGCACTGCAAAGTCACCAGTTCTCAGCTTCCAGCTCCACAGATTGCTCCGCGTACTAAAGTTGTACTACAAAGTCGCCAGTTCTCATCTTCCAGCTCCCCAGATACTCCGCGTACTAAAGTTGTACTACAAAGTCGCCAGTTCTCATCTTCCAGCTCCCCAGATACTCCGCGTACTAAAGTTGTACGACAAAGTCGCCAGTTCTCATTTTCCAGCTCTCCAGATACTCCGCGTACTAAAGTTGTACTACAAAGTCGCCAGTTCTCAGGTTCCAGCTCCACAGACTGCTCCACGTACTACAGTTGTACTACAAAGTCACCAGTTCTCATCTTCCAGCTCCCCAAATGCTCCGCGTACTAAAGTTGTACTACAACTTCGCCAGTTCTCATCTTCCAGCTCCCCAGATACTCCGCGTACTAAAGTTGTACTACAAAGTCGCCAGTTCCCAGGTTCCAGCTCCACAGATTGCTCCGTGTACTAAAGTTGTACTAGAAAGTTGCCAGTTCTCATCTTCCAGCTCCCCAGAGACTCCGCGTGCTCAAGTTGTACTACAAAGTCGCCAGTTCCCAGCTTCCAGCTCCACAGATTGCTCCGCGTACTAAAGTTGTACTACAAAGTCGCCAGTTCTCATCGTCCAGTTCCCCAGATACTCCGCGTACTAAAGTTGCACTACAAAGTCGCCAGTTCTCATCTTCCAGCTCCCCAGATACTCCGCGTACTAAAGTTGCACTACAAAGTCGCCAGTTCTCAGCTTCCAGCTCCACAGATTGCTCCGTGTACTAAAGTTGTACTACAAAGTCGCAAGTTCTCATCTTCCAGCTCCCCAGATACTCCGCGTACTAAAGTTGTACTACAAAGACGCCAGTTCTCATCTTCCAGCTCCGCAGATACTCCGCGTACTAAAGTTGTACTACAAAGTCGCCAGTTCTCAGCTTCCAGCTCCACAGATTGCTCCGCGTACTAAAGTTGTACTACAAAGTCGCCAGTTCTCATCTTCCAGCTTCCCAGATACTCCGCGTACTAAAGTTGTACTACAAAGTCGCCAGTTTTCATCTTCCAGCTCCCCAGATACTCCGCGTACTAAAGTTGTACGACAAAGTCGCCAGTTCTCATCTTCCAGCTCCCCAGATACTCCGCGTGCTAAAGTTGTACTACAAAGTCGCCAGTTCTCAGCTTCCAGCTCCACAGATTACTCCGCGTACTAAAGTTGTACTACAAAGTCGCCAGTTCTCATCTTCCAGCTCCCCAGAGACTCCGCGTGCTGAAGTTGTACTACAAAGTCGCCAGTTCTCAGCTTCCAGCTCCACAGATTGCTCCGCGTACTGAAGTAGCACTAGAAAGTCGCCAGTGCCTGCATTTCGCGCACTCGACACGCTCGATCTCCGCAGAGGGTTGCGCGCACAGCCGGCAAATCGCACTCTCGCCTGTATTTCGCGCACTCGACACGCACGATCTCCGCAGAGGGTTGCGCGCGCAGCCGGCAAATCGCACTCTCGCCTGCATTTCGCGCACTCGACACGCACGATCTCCGCAGAGGGTTGCGCGCGGACCGGACAAATCGCACTCTCGCCTGCATTTCGCGCACTCGACACGCACGATCTCCGCAGAGGGTTGCGCGGGCACCCGGCAAATCGCACTCTCGCCTGCATTTCGCGCACTCGACACGCACGATCTCCGCAGAGGGTTGCGCGCGGACCGGACAAATCGCACTCTCGCCTGCATTTCGCGCACTCGACACGCACGATCTCCGCAGAGGGTTGCGCGCACAGCCGGCAAACCGCACTCTCGCCTGCATTTCGCGCACTCGACACGCACGATCTCCGCAGAGGGTTGCACTTTCGGTTGACGCTGTTCGTCCCGCCCTCCGCCTTGAAAAGAGAATTTATAAAGTGGGGAAATGTTTTTTCATTAGGACATCTCCCGTGCTAGTTTTCCATACTCACACTTGCCTACTCATTGCATGCTTGTTGCATGCTTGCATAGTCATTGCATGCTTGCATACTCACGCTTGCATATCATGCTTGCATACTTATACACTTGCATACTTTGACACTGGCGTACTTCGCACTTGGATGCTTTCGCTCTTCCAGTGTGTGTGTGTGTCAGTGTGAGTGTCGAAGTGTAAGTGTCGAAGTGTCAGTGTTCAAAGGATTTTCCGGAAGAACCCTTCGCAATGCTTTCGGAAAAAAACACATGTTAACAACTTCACCAAACACAGGAGCGGACGTGGTGGTTGGTTGGTGGTTGGTGGTCGTGGGGAAATATGCCCTTTAGCCTGGAACGTGACGAAAAACTCTAGCCGCCTTCGCCTTCCGAAGCGCCCCCTCGCCGTCCTGAGGCCCGCGACGCGCCCGCAGCACCTGTGACGGACTTGGCAGACGGGACCGGCTTCACTCGGAAGACGTGGCGGTGAAACTAGCGAAATGCACATATAAAGAACATTATAAAGAACACGAAAGAACAATGCATGAGCAGGGGAACCTCCTATGAAGACCAAGGGGGGATCACCAAGGTGACTTCCATTTCCAGAGGGCTGATCTCAATGTCCTAGGGTCTATCTGACTCCATCTGTCCATCTGGGAAATGGCCAAAGAGGGCTACCTCGCAAGCGACACGGGGCTGAAGGACTCTTGGATACTCTTTGGATAGTTCGAGTGATCTTCATGAAGAAAGAGCTCACACTGCTATGTGGACTCGCACTTTGCGCCATTTTGCGCCTAGTGACCTTTTCCAAACCTGGCACTGCCCTTCTTCTTCTTCCTCCTCCTCCTTCTTCTCCTCCATTCTGTTTCATTCATCCACGTTGTTCAATTCCATCTAACTTGCACATCGATCCGCTGTCAGTGACATACCTGGAAGGTCGTTCGCTACATGGTGGACTGGACGTCCAGGTTGTGACCCATCCCCGCTTCTGTGATGGTGAAGAAAAGCCAGGCCCTGGGTGTGCTACAAAATGGGGCGACCCATAAATCACCCCTGTGGCTGGGGCAAGGAGCTTTCTGTCTGGTAGGGGAATCTCCCTGTTTTGAGATATAGTCATCCTGTAGTAGATTCAGATAGAATCTCGGGACATCCACCAAGCGTGTAGGAAACTGGTCATTATTTTCATTGATTCATATTCTATCTACTCCAACCAGATCTGACCTGCTCAGTTTCCTTGGACAATAAAGGTTAAGCAACAAAGCTTCGTTCGGTGATCCACGGACTCACTGACTCGGTCGCCATCCTTGCCTTCCCTGATCCTCCTTGCCCCCCCTTGCCTCCATCGGCGCCCCCGGCCGCATCGGCGATGGCGGGGAGATCTGGGCGGTCAGCGGTTGCCAGATCTGGGTGACGCCAAGGTGGACTTTGGTTGTGGTTCTCTCAGGAGTTCGGCCGTGCCAAAAAAATGGCTGTTTTGTGATGGTATCCGAGTGGAAATACCAAGGGGTAATGCTGTTTTTCGGCTTTTGGAGTGGACTTAGACTTGGACCTACCTGTTTGTGAAAGTGTGCAGTTCCAAGGTCGTCTCCCGGGGTTCATTCGATGGTCCACGGTGGTCTGATTGTAGCTAAAACTCATTTGTCTTGTCCACTTTAGGAAAAACTTATGGGATCAAATAGGTTTCTCCACTGAGAAACCTCTCCAGCTCAAGCATGGAACATAAAACATAAAATGTAGTACACTAGCCTATCTACTCTGCTTCTGTGCTTGCAGTCCGCGAGTTCTTCTTGCGCCCGTATGCCCACACAACCCTTTACTTTCACAAAGCCGCTCAGAACCGCGTACGTGCCGCACGCGGCGCCACACTTCCGCGGCGCGCGCGCTTCCGTGCCTGTGCTCGGTACCTCCGGCTTCTCCGCACGTAAGGCCTCTGGCAGACCGGGGTTGATGAAGTCATGGCCTCGCGATGGGGGGCTGGAGCGAAGCCGACGAGAGAGCGATGTCTCGTCTTTGAGGTCCTTCACCGAACAAGGTACGTTCGTTCTGGATGTACGGCGGTTTTCCAGAGGAGATGGCACAACATGGCCCAAACCTCAAGATTAGTCTTTGTTAGGGTTCCATGTAGAACCACTTGTTGGATCCTTTTGGGGATTGCGACATCTACTCTGCTACAGGCCAGCAGCAAGTACTGCAGCAAGTTTAGCAAGTTTGTTTCCTGGACATGGGCTAGTTATATAGTTTGCCGTCACCAGGAAAACGGAATCAAAAACGAGCACTTGAGTCCTTTCTATAGCTCCCCAGAAAGTAGAGTCTAACGGGTCTGAGCAGCTCTTGGCCAACATATACAGATGCAGTATTTAAACTGAATGGACCTGAATGTGTCAGACTATATTCAATGCACTGTGTTCCACCGAGTCTTTTAAATATCATTGACTTTTGAAGAGTTCTCACATGCCCAAAGTCGACTCTTTGAAACGTCCACTAGTCTCCTGGCTGTACTGTGCAAACCGGATCTAGACATGAAAGAGCCTTCCCCCCCGAAGCGGCAACATCTCCTGCCCCGTTGGATCTCGTCATCACCCACACTGCAGCCCACAAAACAAGACACTCAACAGACTCAACACCCAGGAATTTCCCAAACACCCCCGCCCCAGCACTGAACGCCTACAGGTCAAAAGCTCAACCGCCCCGTACACACCGGATGCTCATCACACGACCAGTCGATCTTCGCGGAGTCAGGCGGAGTCCGTGATCCCCACCGATGTGAAAGGCTGGCTCGATGGAGTAGCTCAGGAAGACGGTCAAGATCGTGAGCTCCCAGGGGCCAAAGGACCATCTGGCCGCGCCATCAGGACGCGCACGACCGCGCGCCACGAAGGACGCGTTTTCAGGGGGTCGGGTCGGTTGATCGAACCCCCCGCAATTCCGAGGTCAATCTTTGAACTGGGTGGTGCTGAGTGCTGACTCTCATTGTTTGTTGGGGTTCTTGCTTCTTCAGGTTCACCTTGGAGTGCTTTTTGGAGTCCTTTGTGGGGGGAGGTGAACATATCCAACAAAGAAATATGACCCTTTGGAGCTGAAACTGCCGTGGGTTCAAGCATCGCGTCGGCCTCCAAACCTGCCCTCTGACTGAAGCTCAGCAGCTCAGGAGCTCGATCCCGGGGCCGGCGGAGAACGGTCAAACAGGGCGTTGGCTCACCCGCAAAGGCAGAAAAAGAAGAAGACAAGCACCATACAAACGCAAAAGGCCACCAGTAACCTTAGTCATAGTCAATGCGGAAGGTTGATTCAATGGATTACATGAACCTTAGTACAAACGAGAAGGTAAGGACGTGTTGCTGTGAATGTGTGCACTGCCCTTCTGTACGACAAAGCATGCTCAGGAAGAAGCTACCATATATAAGCTACCTCACAAACCAAACATTCTATTCAACAAGGTTCTGAACCCTAAACTTCCATTAGATTTACTGTCAATGGCTGCTAGTCTTCCTGTAAGGGCGCGGCAAGGCCGAGACCAGCTCAACATCAAGGACATACCTGGGGTGTTTGCATCACGTAAGAAACGTTCCACGGTTGATGGACATAACATACACCACCCTTGGTACGGCCTGGCATCCCAAATGTCCATAGCATGTGCCGGAAAGGCCGTGTTGATTGAAGGGTCCCACTCACCTGTAGGATCATGACCCTGTTAAGCTAGCATGACTTGCAAAACGGTTCTGACCATGAGTCTCCTCCACCAATGGTATATCTCAAAGGTTTGTTTCACCCACAGTGCAAACACGGACAATATGAGAGGGTCACACTTCGGCGGCTCAAGTGGAAACAAAATGACTGAATAGGCCCACCATCCCAGCCGGCTTCTGCAAGAAGCGGATCATATCGGAATGTTTCGAGGCAAAGGAGCAGAAGCCCTTCAAATTCCATCATGCCAACTTAATGATCTTGATGCAAAAGAAAGACGCGCCGCCTACACCTGCGGTCCTACCCTGCGGTCTTATGCATGAATGCCCTAAGCTCATTGCTGGACTCCCCTCCGTTGCTCCGTTTCGACTCGTCCGTAAAGCTCCAAGATGCAGAAGGCCCACACCGAAGACGGTGCCGGTCACAGCCAAGAGCACCTCGGCAGCAAGCCAACCATGTGAGGTTCTTCCATCCTCCAGGCGACGATGCAAAGCGCAGGATGTTCATGGACCTTTTATCTTCTCCCAAGATAGGCTGCATCCTAGTGTTTCATCCTGTTTTAGATCATGCGATGCCATCAATCAGGGGGTGCCTACTGGAGGAAAGGGGTGCCCAGAACATCCACTCACTGGATGGGGCTAAACACCATCCAACTCCATGTGACTCCTGGTAGTAAAAACCTCCACCTGCTCGATCGACAGCCTCGGGGCTTCGACCGAGCCCATCCGAGCCCGGTACGCGTTTGGCACGGCTTAGCTTCCCGGACCAGCCAAGCGCTGCCCAGGGCGTCGTTCAGGGCTTCAGCATCCACCCAGGCCTCTCTCCGATCGGAGCGTGGATCGGCGTGGAGGACGATCGGGATCCGATCGGCTTGGCCCTGGCCGTCGCTGATCGGAACGAACTGTCCGTTTGGCCCGTCCGATGGAGACTCGAGCGGGGACTGCCCCGCCATGTTGCATGTGGAAGACAACGATCCGGCGATGGTTCAAAGCTCGTCTTGGCGGGTGAAGACGAAGGCGTGGGTGCGTGGTCTCAAATCCACCGAAGCAGCTAAGCTTTAAGGACTTCACAGCTATTCGAGCTAAGTTTACTTGTATATAGGTTTAAGGATGTACCACGTTCTCATCATCTCATTTTGGAACCTCCTTCATTCAGAATAGTTCAGATGTTCAGGCACTTGGAATTGAATTTGCTTTGGCGTCTTTGGCTCTCAAAGAACTTAAAAGCATCCATGGTGTTGGATACCTATCAGATTATCACCCTACAACAGGCAAAAAAAATAAAACGTCAATTATTTGAGAATATTTGAGATACAAATTGAGGCAATTCCACATGCTTCCCGCAACTGATTCATGAACCATAGAGTCATCTGAACGCCTCTGACCGCCGCTCTCTCCGTCGCGCGCATCGCTCTCCGGGTCGCCGGTGCCTGTGACGTGACCTGGGCGGCATGGTCGGAGGCCGTTTCGCTGATGACACGAGGTGGGCGAAGCAAAGGGCTCCAAGAAGGGTGCAAAAAGGAAGCCAGGATGAATTTGGTGTGTCTCACCAAGTCCTGGGTGCAAACTCGAATTGTGTCATCCATTTTGCACATGTTTGGCACCATCTTGCCTTCCAGACCCGTCTGCAAGCAACAAACCAATATATAGCCCCGATGCCCGAACTCCCGGCACCATACTCCAAGGATTCATCCTCAAGCAAAAGAAGACATCTTCACGAAGGAGCTTTGGACACAGGAAATGGCTCTTTGAAACATCTTGCTGCAAAACAGTTGCTTTGGGGGGGTCCATCTTCCTCTTGTGGGAGGTGTGGAAGTGTATCATGTAGACCAAATCCCCGAAGCTTGCAACACGCTTTTCAACAATCTTCGACGACGGAACCGCGCGCTCATCAAAAAAAGCGGCGGGCCCAGGTCTGCGCTTTGGCACAGGGCAACTGAAGAGAATGCTGGTGGGTCTTGTGGTTGGACAGTTTGGAGGTTGAATGTGGTGGCAAATCATCTTGGAGATCCTCTCAAACCCACACTTAAAGCTACCCAGCCTGCCACACCAGCAAAAACATGAGCTATGACAGCTATGACAGCAACAAGTCTGCAACTTCTCATTGAGAAGTTCCAGCCGCTGTCATTTTCAGGTGAGGAGATCCCAAATCGCCCATCGAAACCACGACGATCCCAACACGGGTCACAACAGTTTCTAGATGTCACGCTTGAAACCCTTGAGACGTTCTTCTTCAGGATCTCTTCCTCTGACCCCTGACCCCTTATCCCACAGGATCCAGTGGTGGATGGATTTCAATCTACCTTGACAGCCCTGGCCCTGGCTTTGGTCATTGTTAATCCATCCCACAGATCCTTTGGGTATGTGGAAGCGGGTCAAAACCCAAACACATTGTTCGGCTTAAGTATTGTAAACAATATGTAATAAATACAACTAAATTCAATCATATATATATATATAAATATGATTGAGAAGCGCTGTCTCCTGCTTGAGACGGCATTAGTATCACATCTCGACCCACATCTCATATCGTCATGTTTACATGACCTCTTGTGTTCCTGTGGTGATGTCTCGCTAAGCCAAAAAAGACAATCTTGAACATGGAAATATAGGGACAAGGAACACTACTGCATCTCGAATCTTGACAGCGCCCAAATGATCCCATTGCCAAGTACCATGACGCCACATAAAAACTGATTTTCTTTTTGACATGTTACCTTGCATTATCTTACTATATATATATATATATCTATACACGTACCCCCCTTACCCTTACTTGTGCCTTGGGGGTAGCATGTTTCATTTGATGCAGGAATTGTGGCTATAAAATGAATAGGTGTGATCCAGCAAGGCGTTTTGTTTATAGAATGAACGCGCTTTTATTTACAAAACGCCTTAAACGACATCGCTATTTTATTGCCAGAATGCGGGCCACCATTGGTTGTCTTTATAAAATGAGTTGAGGTCTGATCTGAAAAGACATTGCTGGAAGGTACATTCCTCCCCAAAAAGTGTTTATCTTCTAGTAAAACGACTTTAGAGACATGTAAGATGCATTGACCTACATCCTTTTTGTCTGCACACATCACAGCCGTTGGTAGAATGTGCAGCGCTGTTTCAGACTAACCTCATAGTCTTAAGCGTTCAGCAGCTAGCCCCAGGTTTCGTCAAACGATACGATACTCCGCCAGCAGCCTAAAGGCCAAGCACCCAACGGCTTTTTTTAAATGAGTTTGGCTTTGATCCAAGAAGCCTGGTGGCTTCCCTCCTCTGAAGACCTGTCTTTTCTAATCGAATGACCTATCTCATATTGCCCCAAACCTTGATTATTACGGTACCACATTTAGTGTTTATAGAATAGACCATTTTATAAGGGAACCACATGTTTATTTTTTAAGCAAACAGGTGTGGAGGATAAAAATGTATACAGTTACTCAACTTGTCAATCCGTCTTTCGACTTCTGGTTCTCACGATTTGTCTTGTCCGTTTTGACCCACCGCCGTGTGAGAAAGTCTCAAGTGGAGAAGGTGGGCACCAAGCTGGGCAACAAGGCCTCCCGAGACAAAGCGTTGAAAGGGGACATGAGGTAGGTCTATGCCACCCAAACCACGTCACCAGGTGGTGGGAGAACTAGGTCAACCGATGGTGCACTCAGAAAAAGACGAGTCCCATCAAGTTGGGTGCTGTTGAACCAGAACCCAAACTGAAACCGAGTATGAAAGGGTGACGTCAGCCGGAGCAACAATTGGATTCAAAAAGGCATCAAAACAAGTAGACGTTGCGCACGACTGCATGACTCACCCCTGCTACGTGTCGTAAGATAGCAACCGTCCCTAGGAGGGCAAGCTCCAATGTGCTTCATAGTTTTTTGGTGCAAAGTTCAATCATGTTCAATTGGAAAAAAGGGAAACCACCCGCCAAAAAAAAAGGGAATTCCATGCCGAGCACTAGACACTAGTCTTGATGTGAATGCAGGTATTTATGCCAAGGGCCTGCTCCTGTCTGACTATGGGAGCATGCACATGTGATAGGGCCGGTCCGGTGAACCTTCCGCCAAGTCAGTAGCTGAAAAAACAACAATCGAAACGACAAAGAATCAAGATGAAACAATTACATGTGATTTAACATGGTGAAAACAGTTTCGTTCATTGTTATCTTTTTTCACGCGGCACGTCGTTTGAACATCTCACGCCCTGATTGAGAAAAAAAACAAGGGATCACGTCTCAATCATAGGGCCTCCAAAAGCCACACTACAAAAGACATCAAAAGACCACACGGTACGAGCGTTCCGCAACCTGGGTCTCCACCCCGGCACCTCTGGTCCGGCCGAACCGGTTCTCCCCTCCGCTCGGCCGAACCGGGTGGGGAACCCGAGCCTCGTGGCGCATGGTCTTGGCCAAGTCCTCCGGGGTGTCCCCGCGGTCGTTGGCAATCAACTCCTCAGGACGGTCGGTGACGGTGTCCGGTCGGGTTCTCCTGTCCCACCTTCCGGTGAGTCGGTTCGGTTTTCAACCAGGGCCTGGTTGGGGTGGGTGGTTGGGGAGTCTAACAGTATCTTGGTCCGTAGAACTACCTTCTGAGGATGTGGGCCGGGAGCGGGCACGATGGGAGGTTCCAATAGGAAACGGTCAGAAAATGAAGCAACCTTCCACTCCCTGGGCTCTCGTCACGCGGAGTGAGCTTCACCACCTGAGACTGGTCGATTGTGACCGTCATCCGAGTCTTTCGGTCTCGGTCGTAACCAGGAGGATTCCAGGGAGTGTATCTTTCTGAACCCCAGACATCCCCAAACACTCCATGTATGGTATATTTGCTGATCAGTTGGGGTGGTGCCAGGGGGTCAATGTAGGCATATATGGCATACATGGAGTGTCTGGGAATTATTTTTAAGATTTGTTTGGCCCGTGCCATATCGTGCCATCTCTCCATATCTCTCCACCTCTCTTTCGGTAAACCTCTCCTGCTCTCTCTCTCTCTCTCTCCCCTTCTCTCTCTCGCTCTATCGTTAGTTCGTCCCATGATAGTTGCTTCTTAACCATGATTGTATGATTGTAGTCCTCCACCAGTTTAAGCGATGCACACAACATTCGTATCAACCTGCTGTTGCTGAGCCAGTGGTTTCTACCCAGACTTGCTCAAACTCAATTTTTTGGAAATTTCACCTCCCACTCACACCCGACCTCCTCGCTCCTTTCTCAGTCCCTCCTAGAAAGATCCTCCAAGGCACTGCGCTGGACTCTAGAAGGAGCTTCGTCAACGACAGGTCCCCAATCAACGCCGACATGCCTTGGTCCGTCGGTGCGAGCTTCGTCGTGCGAGCTTCGTTCGGTGCAGCGTCGTCACACCGAACCTCCGGTGTGGTCGGTCCTGGTCGCCAGGTCGGTCGGTCCGTGCTTCGGCACAACGGTGATCCCCCGAACGGTGTTAGACGGTTCAACTTGGAACCGCGACAAACACACGACAAGACACGACCAGTCTGGGACTGCAGGACTGCCGATCAATTGTGGTTTCGGGGGTCAATGTAGGCATCTATGGCAGTCCCATGGAGTGTCTGGGAAATATAGACCTATTTGATCGTGTTTCACCAGTTTCAGGGGAGTCACCCAACATCACCGGAAGCGAAAGCAACCATCGACATCTTCTGACCAACCCTGATGGTCGTTATTGGGCTTTCCGAGGGTGTATGAATGTGGGGAATCCAAGAGTGCTTGATATAGTTTCCCCCCAAATGCACGGCCAGTTCCGGCTATATCCCAAACACAACACAACATATTTACCCACCAGCTGGGGTGGATTGGCGTGGTTCCAAAGGGGGTCCATATAGGCAAAAATTCCAGTCCCATGGAGTCTCTCACTATCGATTCTCATGCCGGTTGAGTGCCTTTTCTGGCACACTTTGGGCTCTAGTACATCACAACAAGCTTGCCTCATGTGGGTGCGCATTGTCATATTTGTAATAGGGAGGTCTCCAACCGATGTGGGTAATTATAGACCGGTCCAATTCCCTTCTTCCAGGCGGGTTGGACTGCCCGGAAAAGGATCTCCGCTACAAGCCTGCCCTGTCGAGGCCCTCACTATTTACACCGCCCCAGGCGCCCAAGGGCGTGATACCGGGCAGGGAGGCGAAATAGCGCATCATCATGGAGCTGGCCGAGAAGCCCATCATCGCCTGAGCTTCGATCTTCGTAGCTCATGTGACAAAAACGCGTGTCCAACGGCGCATGGTGCATACGGGGGGATCCTCATGGGGACCTGGAGACCTTTAGCCATCCGTTGGTGCTCCCCCCAACTTCCTCCAACAAAAACATCCATCATGTAGACTCTAAATTAACAAAACCATACAACACCTCCATGATATGGGTCTTTCAATCCCAATGGGAAGCTTCTATTCATCAGGCGGGCTTTTCATCGCCTTACCACAGTCTTGCAGTTTTGTGTTTTGGGGGTGAAGCCCTTTCAATATTCTTTCTATATAGGCGTATCTTTTCACTTTGAGGAGCCACTTCGTGTGTGGATCTCAGAAACGATGACCGAACGAACCTCGCTTCACGACGTATGGGCTTCGGCGTCGTCGTGACCGTCGTCCCAGTGGCGCAGTGGACACCTGCAGCCCGACAAAGCAAGTAGCATCGTCCTGCAATGAAAGTTAGGTCTTCCGCGCAAACAAAAAACACACTATCGGAGCATCGGACCACTGGTAGGTCTGGTAGGTGTGGCCAAAGGGAGACTGCACAGTGATGTGGGGTGTGAAGGACCACTTTGGGGGGGGTTCAACTTGGTTCAACGTATTCCCGGCATTCGGTATTCCTGAACAACTCGCCCTAGTTGACCATAGCTCTTACATGCTCTCACGCTCTAACCAACCCAAGAAACCAACAGCTGGGGCATCAATTGTCATGGTCCAGATGCCCATGGACCGCATGGGCTCAGGTGCATCCTCAACTCACTGCCCCCGCAGCCAACATCGCTGGAAAAAAAACATCTTGTGTCCAACTCCGGACATTCTGACTGAAGGATTTCTCAGAACTGCCATTCAACCAACCAACTGTTTCCCCCGAGTAACCTGTTCTTGTTGAGTGGGGGCAAACAAGGGCCCTGTTGGCCTCTCCCACGGCAGCCACCGTGGATCAGCTCCTTTGGGTTCTGCTCGGCAGTTCACGTCGGCCCTTTGCTTCACCAAGAGCTCCGCCGACTGCTGCGCATGCCTCCCCAACTCAGCAAAGCTCAAAACCATGTGAGGCCAAGTCGGCCCAAGGACTGCTGCAGCTCGTCAGCTTTCCCTTCTTATGTTCATGGATTTTGGGTGCCCCTATCTGACAGGGTCAGAAAAGCGCGGGCGCACGTCGATGAACATCACGGGTGTTATGATGAAGTAGGATTGTTCTTTACCGCGTGTTGCGGCTTGCTTGATTGTCTCTTCTTCTTCGCGCCTGTTCCTCCGAGCGAAGAGCACCGCACCGTGCAAGGGAGAGAAGCCGAAGCCTGCCTTGGATGTTTTTTTTCTCGGAATCCACCACACAAGACCAACAACAACATGCAGGTCGATGCGTGGCACGGAAACCCCATGCTCAAGCATACATCTGTTCTATATTCTCTGCAAAGCAAGATGACCACTTCAAAAGAGTGAACAACAATATCACATCAGAATCCAAAAAGTTCCTCCTCACCCTCCCTCTCTCTCTATGTCATATGATATCCAAGTAGATGGCACAAACCCCAATTTTGGTGGTTTTAGGACCACATAGGACCCCCATCTGTCTAAGACATCTTTGGGGTAGATCCGCGCCATATCCTTCTCACCTCTGAAACCAGCTCCTTCTTCCTCCAGGTCACCAGCGGTGGATTGGGATCGCACTGGGCCTCCAGCATGGCCAGCACCGTTTCGGTGTCCGCGTGCGACGCCACCTCAGTGCGGCCGCGACGCCACCACCGTCCGGAGCCAGCGGAAAACCCGATGGAAGCGGCACTCCTGGGGGTTCCGGTGTGGATGAGGAGAGCTGTGCTTCTAACAAGTGTCCTCACTCCAATTCCGAAGTTAGTCTGGGGTGATCCGAAATTTCAAGTTCAAGAGAGTTCCAGAGTCCAAGACCGTGCCCGAATCGCCGTCTCGGCATTGTTTCGGTCCAAAAAAGAAGATGGAAAGAAACTCTCTATGAAGCGCCACATGGTCGCCACTGGCTGCTTCCAAGTCACGCCATTGAGCGGTGTCAGCCCGAAGCCGGGGCCGCCGACGGCATGCAGGTCGGCCCGGGCTTCCAGCAACATCTTCACATGCAACGGCGAGCGTGCCAAGTAGGCAGCGTTCTCTCCTGCCAACTCTGGAGAAATTGCATCTATGGACATGTCTAGAGTGTCACTCGAACCTGCTTCGTTCACTTTACATCACGAGCATCGTTGGTGCACCCGCAGTTTCGGCTGGGACGCCATGCTCCGCATCCATCTTCGGTCCATCGAAGCGGTCAACCAAGGAGCCGCAGGCACGCGCGCCAGCGGCTCCTACACCCAGCACCCCACGTCTGGTCAGACCGGTCCGGTGTCGACCTCGGTCGCCGATGAGGTCAGGATCCGCTCGGAGGTCGAGCAAGGTCTTCATCACCAGCACGCCCTGATTCGACTTCACCGCCTCAGGGCGTGAGAATCGCGTGCGGAGAGGACGGGGAAGGCGCAGGGCGTCCGCAGGGCCTCAGGGTCTCCTGGCTGGAATGCTCTGTACTACGGACACCCGGACATGAAGGTCCAGATGGAGGTGCGAACTGTTGCAATCTCCAAGACTTGAACCCGGTCAGGGACAACTACCGAAAGCCTCCCATCAAGCTGGGCATGCCGCGATTAAGAGACAAGACAAGACTGGTTTCATAAGGGCAATGACACGATCTTCACCTCAGGTGCTCGGGTTCCAACAAAGTACAACCCCTATAGGCCCTACCATGGGCACCACCCCTGGTGCAAAACCATGTTCTTTTTTGATGGTTTTAATACATGGTCGTGGGGGCAACCCCTAGGCCTAGCCGTGTTTTCTTGCCAAGCTCCCACTCTGCTGGCCAATCCGCACCCATCTCCGCCCAGTGGCCGCCATGAGCAAGGTCTGGGAATCGAAATAGCCCAGGGACGTCAAACCCCGGATGCCTCGACTCGATTTCGAGAAACCATGAAAAACCCATTGCAACCCTCAAACACTTGGTTAAATCTATTACATTATATTACATTGGTGGGTTTGGCATGCATGTTATCCTCAAAAAGCCTACCAAAAAGGCACACGGCATCGCACCTCCACCCGACTCCGACTTCGCTGGGAAGCCCGGGCAACCCGTGTCTGCCGGGTGGCGGAAATTCACATCGGCCCGGTGTTGCAAGAGCAGCCGCAGCATTTGCCTGGGCGAATCACCGTGGTTTGAGAGGCAAACCACGAAGGAGCTGAGGGGCAAAATGCAGTTCGGAGGTGTCCATAACGTCGCTATATCCAAACATGGTTGGGGGCAACATTCAAAGGATTGACTGCATTCAAAGGATTGACGTCATGTAAGACGTTGATGAATAATAACTGTAAGGACACTTAATGCAGAATCTGATTCATAGACCCCCAAACATGGATTGTCAAAGTTCTTCAGGCTTGGGGGTTGAAACATCAATCAAGAGTAGTTACCTCACAGCATCTCACAGCTAATATGCACCATATCAGCAGTTGGGTGTGACCAAAACACACCTAGGGGGTGGCCACGCCAGTCCACCAAGTGCTGGGCTTTACGCCCTGAAACCCTAAACATCTGTCTGCTCAGGTGATCCACCAACTGATTCTAGTCAACGCGCCACTGGCCAAGCATTGATGAAGGGCAACAAACAGCAACCTCTTCTGATTTGGACTGCAGATTGAATAGCTTCGTCAAAAGGCTCGCGGCACCCCGAAATTCCCCGCGGCTAGCCGCTGCCTAACTAATTATAGTAATCGAATGTAATCGATAAGTGGCCACCACTCTCACTCCAAGTTGCACATCTTCCGAGAACAATGCACACAACAGCCCGTTCCTCAGGGACATGCAAATGACAAACCCGACAGGTTGAAAGTTGTTTCAACAGAAGCGAACTCCAGTCATCAAAAAATATATAACAGATTGAAGCCAGGGCCATTTCTCCGAGTCAGATCCCTGGCAAACATCTAGGGCCCAACTGGAAAAGCACTTGTTGAGCCACCGATCCTCAACGAACCAGAGAAGGAGGAGCTCAAGCATCATCAAGCCAAGCATTCCTGCAAACTGCCCTCCCTGCTCTTTCCAGTCGAGGCTCATGTTGTGGCGATCGTGGACCGCATGCTGAAAGGTGCCAAAGCGGAAGCAGCGCAGGAAGTTGTACAAGTCCCAGGCGATGGGCTCTTGCCCCAGCCTGTGATGGCGAAACAAAAGTCCGCGTAAAGAAGATAGGCCAAGTGGACGAAACGGGCCATACTGAGGACCAATGACTTAGGACTTGTTGGAAACCAATGACATGAGTAGTTGCCAGTGGCGGGTAGTATAAACTAAACAGGAAAAGTCTTTCTGTCATTTTCTGCCCTCAAGCATGTTCGGAGAGACTTTTGACCGCAAAATGTCTACAGGTTACAAACCGTAGGTCAGTTTGCCCATCAAACTAGTGGGGTCTCATGGTTTGAACCTGGAGCTCAAACTGCATGATTACAAGCTCCCACTTGCTTGTGATTCCAAGGCTTTTCAGGTGGTAGGCTTGCCTACCTTTTCCACGTACATCCTGATCGTCCTGTTGGTCCATTGTGGTGGCACGTGGGAAACACACTGAAACATCTACTGTATCCAAGGTCGCCGGTGGAAAACACCTACCAGCTAAGCTGGTAGAGGTCAAGCAGCATTCGGGGGCGACAAGCCAGGTAAAAGCGGTAGAGGTCCAAATTGGGCCCTGGCGCGAGTTGCGAACTCGGGGAGTTGCGTTGTGTCCTTGGATGTCCTGTCCAAGAGACGGACGTGGGTTCCCCATCTCTCTCCCGATGTCGGACTCCTAATCACCCATGTCCTAGGGGAAATGCATGGAAATGACATGACCGCTTGGGAGAAAAATCACATTGAAAAGGGTTCCTTAAGGTCCTAAGGGTTCCCGCCACAAGGTAGTTAGACTCGCCCTGGCCTCCACCCCTGGCCCACTGACTCGACTTCGGATGCGGGACAGGAGGGAAACATCAAATCAAAACATCAAAACCCAATCTCCTTGTCCAGATTCCACCCGTTTACGCTTTGGACAGCTCAGTGGGCCCACCCAAACACACAACCTGCGCGAATTGGGGTGGATCTGGCCCGGTCTTAGCCAAAAGGAATGGATTCGACCGGCTGCATCACAGATCTTCCCACCCATGTCGTCCATGGAAGTTCGTCCTAACAACATCCTATAAAACACCTTTTCCAACATGCCTGCTAGAATCTAGAAGACACCCAGTCTCTAATACTCACCGTGTCACCCCCTGTCACCTTCTCTCCTTCATTCTCCCTGTGCACAAACGACGAACCTCCAGCGCCCACGCGACCGTGTCACGCGGCCTGTCACGCCCCACGTCAACGCCCCACCCCCACCCGCCACGGTCTGCGCGGCCACGGTCCGGGCGCTCCACCCCGCGAATCCACGGTCCCCGCCACGGTCCACGTTCGTCGGTCCTGAAGTGGAGAGGCTTTCGATCTTGCTATCCAGCGCCACCTGGGGGTGGTCCGGCGGGGTGAAGGGACTCCGTCGGACTCCGCGGTGGGACTTCGCCCCTATGGGGCGAAGAACAAACCACACTGGAGTCACTGGACTACTCGGAAACTCTCACAAACAAACGCGGGCCATCAAGAACCATAAAGATCATCAAGTAAAAAGGAACAACACAAAAACCGATTCAACGATCCTTCCTGATCCTTCCTGATCCTTCGAACCACCAAGTGCCCTCGCCTGCCCCAGCTTCATCACCACCTCGCGATCGGCTTCCACAGTGAAGGCCCCCGCGGCAATGGTGCTGTCCCTCGAGTCGTGGCGCGGGTGAGAGAGTTGTGGCGGTGCGGGTGGGACAGGTGGTGCAGGGTCGTGCTGGATTTTCTGAGGTGTGGTGTAGTCTCAAGGATTGCAGATTCAGCCCCTTTGAGGCCTTTGAGGGTTACATCTTTGCATCTCTTTAGGTAGACCATGATAAACCTATATGCAAATATTACATGCGCATGCGATTTCATGCAACCACTGAAATTTACAGGCAATTGCTGTAAAGTTTGCAAGCTCAAGTAAACACCCTCGATGTATCTCCGTCATCACGACCGGTTCAATCCCTCCTATGCCACCAAGTCGCTGCCAGTCCAGCGGGAACATGAACTCCGCCTAGGCCGAGTTAACCGAGTCACTGGCCGTGATGAAAGGTGCAAGTGACCTCGTCCAAATCCAGCCTGCTGGTGGGTGTACTGCCCAATCAGGCAAAGCTTTCAGTACGACCATCACCTCGAAACCAGAGTGCTGATCTTCACCATCCACTCACCGGTCATATGACCTGTTGCTGCACTGTTGCTTACCATCCATCCACTCACACACTTCGGCTGTCCATGTCCACACTTCACACCATGCTTAACAGAATGCAACCAGCTCCCCACAATTCTAATGTTTGTACACTTCCGAGTCTCCCCTCTGCTTCTCTAACCCCACCAAAACTGGAAAACCAGGACCATCAAGGATCACTTGGCCCCACCAGGCCGCACCCCCGGCACCCCCAACTTGCCTCGGTGGCGCTATGCACCACAATGACACTGGTATCTGCCTGGAGTTTTGCGATGAGGTCCGGGCCATCGGTCCGGCGATGGCTCCCGGTGGTGTGCAAAACAAACAAACGTCCCCAAGAAACACGCGTCTTGTGAACATCAAACACAACAAACACATGTTCAACAAACACATGTCATGTCTCCAGCAAACACATGTTCAATCGGATGTTCAACAAACAGAACAGAACACACATCAACTGCACATCGTTGCCACATGTTGACCCATGGGGACCTATGATCTGAAACGGAAAACGGCGAATGTCGCCGACGGCGAATGAGCCGTCGATCGGAACCACGTTTGTTGGGTCCACCCGCGGGTGGCCTTTCATGTTGTTTCGAAGTGGCCTTGTTGGAGAGCAAGTGGCACCAAAGCTCAGCGCGACACCAGCCGCGAGCCAGCCAGGAGGTGTAGTTACCTCAACTATAGTTGAAGAAGTGAGATATTTATGACATACAATCAATGTTTGTTTTATGATGAAATGGTTTCATAAATGGATGGGTCATCGAAGCAAAATAGTTTTGTCAAGTCGAACCGAATCCCCCCATAGAACTTATATATTACCATGTATATTGTAATGATGTTTAGAGACTGTATATGAGAGGTCGCCGGGTTTCTCCAGATGCGTTGTTTGAGAAACGAAGGGGGGGAAAACAAGGGAAATCAAAAAGGTGTCCATATAGGGTTAAATCCAAGCCCTGCACGGGCTAAAATCAAAAGCCGGAGAACCAAAAGGCCTCCGAGAACAAGCACAAGACCCAAGGTCATATGAGGACCAGCTCAAAACATAGGCCAACAACCACAACCTAAAAGAACATAAAAGAAGCCCAGAGCCCGAGTTTAAGGCCAACAGGCTATAAGACCATAGATAACCAAGCTCAAGACTTTACTCTAAGACTCTATGGTAGACCATCATAGCTCTTATGGGCAGCGATGATCTGGCTGGTGGTTTCCCACCTGAGAAATATGAGTCATGTGACATGGTGATGAATCGTGCCAAGTGAAAGGCAAAAAGCACACACACACAGGCTAAACAAAACACGTTGAACAACATCTAAAACCCTACCTAATTTCCATATGTTGCAAACAAAAACACACGTTGCCAATTTCATGCTAATTTATATAACCCCCTAAGAATCCTTGGGCCATGTCTTATGACACCAACCGATACCAACCACACGAACGATTCACACATCACCCAGTCACGCACCGACTGCCCCTGATCGCTGCACCCGAGTGGCAGCTTTGCCCAGTGGCCTTGGCTGCGGTTTGCTCCCATGTCCCACCGGACGGTCCCATCCCAGACACGACCCGTCTGGGACTGGCATAGGACTGCCGAGAAACGGCCAGGGGTGGTGCCAGGTCAATTGATCGGCAGTCCTATGACATGGATAGCCGGGTCTACCGTTGACCCCGGCCCGGCCCGAGGCCCGGCCCGGCCCGGCCCGTGCGAACTCCCTTCCCCGGCACAGCCGTCAGGAGGCCAGCTGACGCAGTGGGCAAAGGAAGAATCTATGCATCAAGATGTATCCACAAACATGTTAGAGGAGGCATCGGCAAAGTGTTTTTAGTCTGTGCGAATAAACCCCTTTCTACTGTTGTCGGTCTACGGAGCTGGAATGGGGGTTTAGTTTTGATTAAACCCTTTTTGGTCGATTGATATTCATACCCTTGGGTTTGGGGTTTGGATCAGGATGTAAACCCTTTGTGATCGAGTGAGGGCCCTTACTCGACCAAAAAGGGTTTAATCAAAACTAAACCCCAAGTACAGCTCCGTAGACCGACAATATTAGAAAAGGGTTTATTCGCACAGACTTAAAAACCAGCCGATCCATCCTCTATAAAGTGTTTGTGGGTACATCTTGATGCATAGGTTCTTCCTTTGCCCACTGCGTCAGGTGGTCTCCTTACGCCACGCCGGGGCGGTGGATTTGAGGTGTGGTTTGGTGGAGGACCTATACAAATGGAAGGACCGCAGTGGACCGGCCCGGACCGCCCGGACCGACCCGCAGTGGCCCGGCCCGCGGTGGCCCGGCCCGCCCGGACCGGCCCGGACTATCCATGCATGATGACCGATGATGACTGTGGACCCACGAGGGTTTAGACGGCACATGCGATGGATGGGCCAACTGCTGGCCATCCGTCTTTGGAGGCAACATGTTGGGCCGGCCCAACTGCCACGCTCGTTTTTGAGACCTTGTCTGTTGTCGAAGCGTTTGCTGACCTGTTTTGGCCCAAGCGCCGTATGCACCAGCTCGGGCACCAAAGCGATGAACAAGTTGCACATCTCCACCTGAGCGCGGGGGGCTACTGAGGTCAGGACCTTAAGCAGCCAGGGCGGCCAGGAGTCTTCAAGGCATCTGCTTCGGGTCTATAGTGTTCCCAAACAGATAGTGGCACGGTCTTCCAATACCTTCTTAGTGGGGACCTACTATTCTTTCTATTTTGGGGTCTTTACAGGCTTTGAGGACTTGCCAAATCCTTGATCTTCCCTTGCACTTTCATCCTTGATCTTCCCTTGCACTTTCCATGTTTCAGAGTTTTGCATGGGATGCCACCAAATCATACCAACCTGAGATATCAGTAGAGGCCCCAAAATGTCCCAAATACATAGAAGCGCTATTGCCACTTTTGACAAAGGAATTTCATAATCCCTAAGGGTCCAGGACCATCCTGAGGATGTCCTTTGACCCCCCAAGACCATTCTCTGGAAGTACTTTCACCTCCAAGACCATCCTCCGGAGGTACCTGGTTTCCTGGACGCTATGGGAATGTTTTAAATCTCTTCTGGTCACTGATGGTGCCCAATGACACCTCGACCGATCTGCACAACCACAGATCGGTCTAACCCCCGAGCTGAGCCGGCCGAGTGCGTCCTCGTGCGATCCAAGGGGCATAGGCTGGGATGCCTCGGCCACGATCCCGTCTTATCCGAAGAGGAACCATCGAAGCCGAAGCCAGAAGAAAAGTGAATGACACGAACGAACAAACACAATGCACATGGAAGTGGATGGCTAAACACTGTAAAGGAAAGTCTTCTTCCTTTTGGAACCATTTCCATCCACGTAACCATGGAACGTGAGTCAGAGTGCAAACTCGGGGCAGAAAACTGGACAAGTGTTGCTTGCGTGTGTGGTTTTTGGGGGGGTTCGACCACCCGGCATCACTATCAACCGCCAGCATCGAGTGCCTTCCACCCCTGTTTGCTTTAGTTACTCAACCCCACCATGCAGGCATGTGCAAGCATAGACGAGCATAGACATGTCAACTCCGGCACCACCATGAACTACCTCTTCACCCAGACATGTTCTCACAAAAACTCCCGAAATCATCAATCCCCCGCCACAACCACCAACCCCACCTATGCTAGCAAGGGGAACTCCCGGCTTAGCTCAAAACGGCTCCCTTTTTCATGGGGAAACTGGATACCCCCGGCGACCCTCAGTGTCTCCCTCCTGAGCACCAGCTAGACCAGCTAGTATATCATAGTTCTTGGATTTGATGAAGGATTCATAGGCGAAACAAGCCATTCCCTCTAAGCAATCGGGTAGAGTATTTATATACCTCGCCATGCCTCTGCCAACAACCCACTCCCAGTGAACCCCTCCCCAGGTCCAACTAGGCTGCTCTGCACCGCGGCCGCCGCTTTCGAGCGCACGTCTTCATTAACACCCTCGACTCGCACGGTGACCTGTGAGATGATTGGTCGCTCAGTTGACAACCTAGAAGGAGTTTTATATACACAAATGTTACATTAATGCTTTGAACATTTTATCAAAATGACTCAATGCATATACATATATCTATATATATATATAGGTATATATATGTCTTAAATGTTTGGACCACTGCAAATAGAACAACAAAGAACACACATATATAATGAGCAATGCCAACATAAACGTTATATAGCATAGGCAGTTTCATCATAGAATTTCGATGATGACGCCGATGAGGATAGTGATGATGGTTAGGTTGATGATGGATTATTACAGTCGTAGGGGTCAAAATAGAAGCTGAGCTGGCACGATCAGGATCTTCGGTCGGACATCATGTGACTTCGCTGTCGCGCCAAGAAAACGGGAGCATCTGTCGTGCAGATGTTCGGAAGCCAACCGACTTGAGAAACTCACATGAACCCTTCTGAACGTGATACTCGACGTAGACATGTGACATATGTAATTCAATGGCCTTCCTGAACATTTCAGTGGTTCTTTTCACACCGGTCACTTAGCAACAAAGAATATGAAACCAATGAGCCATCTACCCAACAGTTGCAAGTCTCAATATGCAAATACAAAGCAAAGGTTTGCTGATCATATGCGGTGTGTGCAAACAAATTTGGATAGGGCTGCCCGTGGAGTCCGTGGAGCTGCCTTTTTTGCTTCACTGACCGACACCGTTTTTGCGTTTTCGTGGTTGACTGGACGCCTGTGGAATGGCAAACCAATCCAGAAAAATGAAGCCGTCGGCCACGCATTGGCCTCGCGACATCCGAGCGCAGGTCAGGGAGCTACTTACATCAGTCAGTCTACATGGGGATAGGTCAAAACCATCCCTTGGTTGACCTACCTGGAAGGTCGTTCGCTACATGGTGGACAAGGGCTCCAGGCTTTGACCTATTCCCAAGTTACATTGGCTACACTAAAATGAAATGAGCCCCAGAACGCTCTGCAGATTCTTGGCATGAAGAGTTCTTCCATCCAAACACCAGGGTAACGTGGTGTCCCTGGCCAGCACCATCTACATCTCCTCTTGGCCATGCTCAAGGAGCCGAATGAATTTAGTAAAGGACTTGAGAGTATCTACTATATCTACTTATCTATATATTATACATACCATTCTACACCTTCATAAGTTTAACATAGTTTAACCAGTTTAGTTGGTTTAGTCGGTTTCGTCACACTTGGAAAGCCGGAAAAAAAAACAAGGTGCCACCGCAACCAATACAGCTTTGCATAGGCCACACACTCGCCAAACCATCTGGTCGACCAGCAACCCACCCCCACCAACCCCCACCCACCCACCTCTGACTGTCGCCCCCAGCACCTTCTGTCGCCTGCCCCTCCGGTGTGTCAGGTGGTTTCACTCCCCCCACCCCACTGCCACCCCGACCGGTTCGTTGGTTTCAGCCGTGCCGGACACCAGTCTCAGTCCGAGGAGCGGGTCTCGGCCGTGAAGGTGCGCACGTCCTGCTGCCGCAGCGCGGAGATCAGGTCCACCTCGATCTGCAGGGATCCGTTGATGAGTCCGCCTCGACGTCCGGGCGGAGAGGACGACGGCCCCGGAGCGGAGATAAGCTGGGAGAAGCTAGCTGTGCTGGAGCCGGAGTTGGGTGCATGAGGGACTGCGAGGGAGGGCAGTGACAGGGCGGGAAGAATATGTATAGGTTTATATGTATAGCCTGGTAGGGAATAGTATAGTGGAGACGTGTTTTGGTTTGGGACAATTGGATATATACTATATGCGAAGAATTTCATAGCAGCACTTGGGAGAAAAGATGGATGAGGAGAACCCATTTAATCCACCATTCCCCAAGAGTTTCCAAGTGCTCTACTTTCCTTCCTGGTTTTGTTAAAACTTACAGTCCCCCTCCCCCTCTTCCATCCACTTCCACCTCTCACCTCACGTCTTCCACGTTCAACGGCTCCCTCTCCAACCACCGAGTTCTTCGCCTAGGGCATCCCGCAGCACTTGCATCTGCTCGCCGGCGGGGTCCGGATGTACATGGCCGAGCCATTGATGGGACACGAAGATCACGAACATCCCTGGCGCCGAGCTTCACGAACATACCGCATGGTGGATAAACGACCCAACCAGAGGTCAACATGTTTACAGTAGACCTTTTGAGTGTAGATGAGTAGATCATTCGGTGAAAACCCTTGTGCAAACGGCCATGAAGGCTCCGGTGATTCTGCTCTTTGCGAACAACACTCACATCCAGCAATTCCATGCCGATCTCCTTCAACATCATCGGCTTCCCACTTCTCTTCTGCCCCTCTTCGGATTTCTCCAAGCGATTTCTGAGTTCCTACCCCAGCCATACCATCTGCCTTTTCCGAGAACTCCCGTCCTCACTCCATCACCGCCTCCTTCCTCCCCCGCTCCGCCGCGGTGCGCCTGGCTGCCAGGCGTGCAGCCGCTGGCGGATCTGGCAATGCGCCTCCGGCGGGCCGGACATCGCCAAGAAGTCGCGGACCTGCCGAGCCGCGGCGGAGCGGCCGGCGGCGTTTTGGATCGTGGATTGACCGACCTGTGAGTCTCCGGTGAGAGCGGTCGACTATGTCGATCTTCTGGGCCGAAGGGATGGATGAGATGGATGGGACTGGAAGGTATATACCAACCGGTCATGATCCGACTATCCGACCCCTCCAAAAAATCGGTCGGCGAAGAGATCGATGTTGGAGCATGTTCACCAGACTGAGCGGACGGGCCCGCTATAGAAAGGCCAAAAGGATGACGCAGCAAGACTTGAGAAAGTTTGGAGGAGTCAATTTCTTGGATATCCTTGGATGGATGAACACTTAGAGACTTAGTATAATAAGTAGAGAAGATCTGTTTGATTCTTCTTCATCACATATGGTTTTTCCACAAAGACCGACCCTACGGGGTCCGAGATCTGCCATTCATGGCCTGGAGCCCTAGAGGTTGGAGAACAAGTGAGCTGAGGGTCTTGTCGCACAGGTTCCGGATGATCTGGAGGCTCGGGGGGAGGAACTCCAGGAGACTCCAGGAAAACCCACCAAATCTTCCAAAGCTCTCCCCAAAACACCATACATCACATATCATCACCCCTCAAATCCACCAATGTCCGATTCCCCCGTCGCCCATCCTTCACCACGTACATGGGGAAGCTGAGCTCATGCACCGGCTCCAGGTTCACATTCGGCACCTCGGCACCACAGCGCCCCACACAGCGGCTGCTGCCCGTGCCCATGGCGAGGAATCACATGCAGCCGTCTTTGGTCTTGGGGCCAAGCATATGGGTTCTGCATGGTTCTGCCATGTTCTGCCGCTGCACGGAGGAAAACGACATGGGGTGCTCTGGGGGGTCGTGTTGTCTCATCATTTTGTTTATGCAGTGTTTAAATATGTTTCAATGTGCCTCTCTCTCTCTCTCTGTTGGTTCTCATTTATCTGCAAGTGGCAACTGCTAATCTTCTTCCTGGACTGATCTGCGAATCCGTATCATCTACGACTTCCGCTGCCGGTACTTCCTACTGTGGCCGGTTGCCGTTGCTACTTTGACCTAAGTCCCCCCACCCACACAATCAAGCTCTTCAGCTTGGGCAAATGCCCGCGACAAGCTGAAGCATGGGGCACCCTCCCCAGGTCTTGCTGCGCTTGCTGTCCCACACCTTTGATTTGGTCACAACTCACCCACGTACTGAAACAGCAGGGAAATCAAGGCTGTACCTGCCAAACAAATGAACTGCTCTATCGAAAAGACTACAGAAGTGTGATCGCGCAAGCGCCCTCTCAAACAATCGTGGAGGTATAAGAGGTATAAATGGAGCCCTTGGGCGCAAGAGGTCGAGAAAACAATCCTTTCCTCTAAACACCCTAGGATTGGAACCACCATTGATTTAATATCCTTGGCCGAACAGCCCCATATCATTGTTATTTTTAAAGGATTTAATTTAATGCGGTCTTTGAAGGCTAGGGAAATCCGGACTTAGTCACTTATGGTCGCCTTCATGATCGTTTGATGGAGGGCAAAAGGGCAATCCTTTGGTGAAGGCCATGCAAGCCCCGGAGCCGATCCAACTGCTTTTGAATCTTCTGGGCCATGCGACCCCCAACATCATCCAAAATGCATCCTCAATCGGGGCATTCCTTGGCCTCGCTTCGCGAAAGCCGAGACGCCCCGGGCGTCCGTTTTTGTGGCGCTAGAGTCAGAGATGAGGTTGTCTTGGAGGTCCAGTCGCGTCGTAAACAGGGTCCTTCCGAACAAGTCCAAGTGCCATTGCTCATTCAAGCCAAAAAATGTATGCACTGTTCATGGTTCTTTACATGACATGTCACATGTACAATGACTTGACTTCAGAAATCAAAGGGTTAAACCGGTTCACCTTTCATCCTTGTTCATGATAACGCTTTTGTGTTCCAACTGACGCTCAGGCCTCCAAGATCCCATCTCCACCCCACAACGGCACCAACTGGCGCCGGCCAACTGGCTCGCCGGAGCCTCCTTCAGAGTCGCTCGCGGCCTTTTCGTCGGTGCTTTGCGAGCTCAGGGCAGGGTGAGCCAAACCCACCGGATTGGAAGAATAAATCGGTGGTATCGACATATTATAGCTAAAGCAAGTTGAAACAGGTTAATTAAAGGCAATCTCTCTTGATCTCTCTTACATCATGTTGACCTGTTCCATTGCGAGCGGCTCGCCCAACTCAAGAACTCTCCTTATGCCAGATGTTGTTCGATACCGAAAACCACCAAGGCTGATTCTCTCATGCCTTCGAATCCCCAAATTCATGGCGCACTTGCAGGGTTCTTTGACCCTGCCAAACCCGTCCGAAGCAAGGGGACCTCCCGCTGTCGATGCTGTCGACCGGTCGGATCCGGACCCCCACGGCGCCCGGTCCGTGGGGGAGTGGGACTCAGGTCGCGAAGGTGGCCAAGATGGGAAGCAGGTGGAGGTGTCCGTTGCAACGAGCCAAATCTTCCTGGGCCCGGCTGTTGTTACGGCCGCCCAGCACTGGACACCCACGCACGCACGCACGGACGGTGGCGGTGGGGGTGCTAAGCGAGCAGGTGCTCACCCAGCGGGTGCCACCAGCAGGAGCAGCTCTTGGCATGTGATGTTTGACGAGTTCTCCACGCATAGCGTATCAGCGTATCACATAGCTCACACGCCAGGTTCACCAACTGAAGTGCGGGGAACTGTGACGCCTCTCCAAGGACAAACACATGGTCAGTGGTCCATGGTCCAATCAGTACATCTCCGCACGTTGATTGCACCACGAACACCGCGAAAGCCATGAAAACCTCTCACACACACAAATCAGGCTTTTGTCTTCCAAACACCTCATCATTCAACCATAATCAACCACAACACGGAGAGCCACAAACAAATGGCAAAAATAATCAACCACACAGTGACACAGACAGCACAATCCCACGAACCTAGAAGCTTCAACGGAGATTGTTTGTCCTTCCAATGACTGCTGCGGAGGCTGGATGCATTCACCTCCCATACCAATACCCGCCCATCAGTTTGAGGGATGTATTCACCTCATCCGCCATACATATCCCAAACACTCCATGGAACTGCCATATTTACCTACATTGGGGTCAATCGGGGCGGCATACATTCTACCTGGCCCAACAACGCACGCCTTGTGTTGCATATGACCCCCACACCCCCTCCGTAGTGGCCCCACATAGCCACACAGTGTTCCTGTTGGTCCCTCTGCCGCCGGGATTCTGGGAGATCCCCCTGGTCGTTGGGGATGCCATTCTCCGCTCCAAGCTCCAGCAGGGCTTTGGTCAAGGTCTCCTCAGAAGAGACGATCAACAGCCCAATCATGGTGAAATTATGTGAAATTTCTTGAGTTCATCGTTCAACTCAACACGACCAGCCGTTCCGATCTGCTGGGGCGGTTGAAACAAGGATGAATGTATATCGGCATATTAAGCCAGTCCCAGACAGGTCGTGCCCGGGTGACGATGCGATGACCCCAGGTTGAAGAGTAAAGAATGCAATCATGGGAATACTATTGGTAAGGGATATGTAACGACCTCCAAATAGATAGAAAAGTAAACCCCACTGCAGTAAACATGTATTGGAAACCGTGCCACTATCTATTTGGGGACTACGAGAGATATCTCTTCAGACTTTCGTCTTCCCATACACATGATACATACAATCCATCTCCGGCGCCGACCTTCACAAGACCCACCGCTCAATTAGGCCCTTGCCATGACTTGCCAGCTTGTTTTTTGGCAGATAACTTGTTGAAAAAGGTGATTGAAAAAACTAACATAAAAACTGGATTGCAGCTAAGTGGAAACCACAGATTTGCATCTTAAAAATATGTTTGCAAATTATAATTGGAAAACACAACCAGGTTGCAGCGAGATAGAAACCACAATTTCGCATATTTGAAGTTACTTGTTTGGAGATTGTTCTTGGAAAAATCACAATGGTTTGTCACATGGTTTGTGGGAAATGACATATGGTTTGTGGGCACTGCCAAAAGTGCCGCAAACCATATGTCAAATCCTTCCAAACCATGGGAATGAGGTTGATGTTTCCAAGGATTGAAAGGGGTTGTTTTTTTCAATGGAGGTTCCAAAAACAAAGTGAAAAAAGAGAGTGTCACAGAGACAGGTCTCATGGCCAGTTGAGGAGGGGGGGTGAGGGCAGCCTTCAATTCACAGACATGGCGTAGATGGCAAGGAGGGCCAGGAACCTAGAAAAGCAGAGCAGTGCCTTTGTACTTGTATACTTGGTTTCTGGAATTCATATAACTTATATATTATCTTATGCAAAATATGGATGTAAGAATCAGATTACATGCAGTTGAGGTGAAAAACAAATCCATCTTGTCAGCCCAGCTGAAATAAGTTCAATTTAGTTGGCACCGATTGAGTACCACAAGAGCTCTAAGAGTGTCATCTGCACTGCAGGATGCATGCACACTCACACACATTACACGACGCAGGTGGGAGATGAGGCGCGGTCAAAACAAACTCTTTCACAGCCAGTGGTTGCCATTTGCAGTGCTGCCAAAGTACCGATGGTGATCACATGGATGTGAAAGAGTTCAGACATGGTCCCTGTTTTTTAACATACATTACACTACACCTACGCCATGCCTGCATCTGAAGGAGGCCGCATTGAAGGTGCTGCAGAAGTACCTTTTTCTGGTGCTGAAAAAGTGCCAACCCACTTACAACACACTACGGACGAGGCCGGGCAAAAAGAATTCTCAGGCATCCATGATCAACATGTCGCAGTGCTGCACCAGTACCGATGTTGATCATAGGCTGGCCTGAGAATGTAACATAATGTTTTCTTCACAAGACATACACCAACAAAACAACACTTTGCGAGTGGGGTGATCGACTATGTCAACCGTCCCACCCTCAAGTTGGTGCAGCGAATGAATTGGGGCAGGGCCTTCTAAGTAAAATGAAACTCAACTACAGCATTCAGTGGCATTCCAAAAACAGAGCCTCATTCTACCACAAAACCTTTTCTGTTTGCTGTTTGCCAGAACAGTTTGTAAGGCATTGTTAAAGGATGTAGATGGATGAAGCTGTGATTTTGATGTTTGACCTGGTCACCAGGGCCTGAAGGTTCAGCCAAGCCGATAACAGGTATCCTGCGTGTACATTTCATACTGCAGTACTAGTTACATGGTGCTGAATAAGTACCAGGATACAAACAATATCGTTTCTTTTGTTCATTTTTTTCTTCAAATTCTTGGCGCGGCAGAGTCCTGCAGGACAGCTCCAGCATCAGCGCATCATTGAACGTGCCGGTGCCTCAATTGCAAGTGCAAACCAGCCAGGGTTGAAGAACTGAGAACTAACTAACTATATTGTAAAGACAATTTGCAGATTTGGAACAAAGGAGGTACTTATTCAGCACCCCTCTGTCCAATTCTGATTGAAAGCAAAAAGAAGGTACTTGTTCAGCACCTGTGCATTACTTCAAGAAAGTGTCAAATAAAGACTCTTGGTTACTGACACTGGAGCTTGGCATGGTACAAGCCTCAATCAGTCAAGCTGTGACATGGAGGAAGCAAGCAAACAAAAAGCACCCCGCTTTCGGGGTTGTAACGCACCGTTGACATTGGGATGTAGCAGCGTGGGCATTTTTGCACGCGGGCTCACTTCGATCGCCCGGGTGATGAGTCGGATGACGATGGCTTGCTGCCTGCCATATGTGGAACACACATGTATTTGTTTATTGCTGCAACCAGCGCCTGCGGCCGTCTTTGGTGCTGCACCCTTTGGAGCCTGGCTTTCTCGAAGCAAACTTTCACGCTTCCAGAATGGCGCCCTGCGCGCTGAGTGGGCGGCTTTCTGAGATCTTTTCTGCGCTTTCTCCACGGCCTTCTCTGGCGGCTCCTGGGGCAAGGCTGCGCACTACAGCAAAACAAGACATATTGAGAATCTATAACATGCACACTGTGCGTTAACTGGTCCTCAGCTGCTCTCTTCCGAGCTTTCTTCGATTCCTGACAGGAATCTACTCAAAGCACAAGGGTAGTGATTGGACCATGACCTGGAAGGCGAATAAACACATGCAATTAAAGGCTCTCCTCTCTTTTCTGCATCTTTTCGATCTTCTTTTCCAGCTGCTCCAGCTTCTTCTCCTCTTCAGCCTGAGTCCAACCAGGGTAAGAGGCAAGCAGCGACGCCATCCTAGTATCATGAACAACGCACCATGAAGCAACGGGACCTCTGCTTCTTCTCCCCTCTTCACTGCTTTCTGCGCAGGATATTGTCAAAACTTGTTCAAATTCACAAATGTGCCTGCAATCAATAGAAACAATAATTAATAGCAACCAGTCCTCCAGGCAGCAGAGGATGGAACCGAAGCCCTTTCTCATGATGGCCTCCATGTCCGCCACCTTCTTGGTCAGCTGCTGGACGTCCTGTCCACAAATTGCACAAAGCATGTTCGATTTACATATATATATATATACATTGAAAATCAATCGTCAGGGCAAGTCGAGTAAGTCAATGGATCCTGAAGGTACTTCCTCAGCACCTGTTTCAAAATACATTGACTTACGTTATGATCTCTGACGATTCATTTTCAAAGGTACTTGTTCAGCACCTGTTTGAAGGCACGCGCGACACAGCTTAAAGCGAATTCCTGCCTTGCGGAGATCGTTCTCTTTCCTCACCTTCATCTCAGAGATTCTCTTGTGCAGCAGCTTGTTCTGTTGTTTGAGCCACGCCATCTCTTCACGGCGTTCTTGACTCGGGTTGTTCTTGTGTC
Organism: Durusdinium trenchii; assembly: GCA_963970005.1. Classification (NCBI taxonomy): domain Eukaryota; class Dinophyceae; order Suessiales; family Symbiodiniaceae; genus Durusdinium; species Durusdinium trenchii. The sequence continues at coordinate 38,714 of CAXAMN010007113.1, forward strand.
CCTGCGCACCCTTGCCCTGACTGCCTTGACCAGCTCCTGGTGGCTGCTTCTGAGCTGGTTGCTGTCTGCCGATTGGCAGGGGCTGAGGGTTTGGTGGTGGCGTTGGGCTCGGGGCGGGTGCCTTGCTTGTTGGCTTCATGGGCGCGGATGCGGATGATGATGCCATGATCCTAAACAGTGTCAATGACAATGGACAGTGAATCATTCACGAGGATTTTTCTAATGTTGTTGATATTGTTGATATTGAGGTCGATGATCACGATGCTGATGATGATGACGACGATGATGACAACAACGATGACGATGATGGCAACGACGGTGCTGCTGCTGATGATGCTTCTGATGATGATGATGATGACAACAACGATGACAATAACAGTGCTGCTGTTGCTGATGATGATGATGATGATGATTGATGACGAGGATGGTGATTATGGTGATGATGAATGTTGCTACTCCTGACTAATCATCGTTGTATGATGAATGTATTGATCCCCAAAGCTTCGGAAACCAAATTGGCACTAGTTTCATGTACTGGTACTTGTCCTGTTTTGCTGGCATGTTCTATGTTCTCTCTGGTACTTGTTCAGCATCAGAAAGAACATAGAACACGCAAGCAGGACATCTATGTTCTTTCTGGTACTTGTTCAGCACCAGAAAGAACATAGAACGCGCAAGCAAAACAGGACATGCACTGCACTGAATGCAAGAGTTCAGCTTGTTGAAACTTGAAAAATGTTTTACAAAGAGTAGATTTACATTGTTTTTCATGTTCTTTCTGTGTTCCAAGCAGCATGACACTTAAACATTCTTTCTTGCCTAGGTCTCTGTCTCTCTTTCCTTCACTGGCGCTCTGAGGGGCCCGGCCCCCAGGAACTCCAGGAAATGCAGCATGAGTCCGCCTTTTGCCTGGGAATGTGCTTTCGGAAACCAAAAACAAATTGAAGAAGTTCAGAATATCGGTTTGAATGCCTGAGACCTTGAAAATCTTGAGGCTAAGGGCACAAACACACACACACACACACTTTGAACACGCATCACACTATGACTGGCATGCCGGCAAAGAACCTTAATGGTGCTGAATAAGTACCCACTTACACCACACTTTTGGATGAGGCGTGGTTGAAAATCAAATTCTTCCACTGCCAAGCGATGAACATGTCCCAGTGCTGCAAAGAGCACCCATGTTGATCATTTGAAGTGAAAGAATTCACAATGGTCTCCTTTTCTATTCAACAACACATGCCAACACCACACCGTGCAGGAAAATGCAGGGTGGAAACCAAACAGCCAGGCAGCGTGGAACTCAG
>CAXAMN010007113.1:40033-74065 GCA_963970005.1 Durusdinium trenchii
GGAAAATGCAGGGTGGAAACCAAACAGCCAGGCAGCGTGGAACTCAGCCAAAGCAGTTGCTAATTCAACTTTTGGGAACAAAAAACAACAAGTTGAAGAAGTTCAAAATATCGTTTTGAATGCCTTGAGAGTCTTCAGGCTAAGGGCGCAACACACTCACACGTTGCAGGTGGGAGATGAGGCTGGGTAAAACCTTTTGTATTTCCAAGATTTTCCAAGTAATCAACATCTTTTTCTTACACAAACCAACATCACACTATGACTTATGGTGCTGAATAAGTACCCACCTACACCACACTTCTGGATGAGGTGTGGTTGAAAATCAAATTCTGTCACCGCCAAGTGATCCACATGTTCCAGCGCTGCGAAGAGCGCCCATGTTGATCATTTGAAGTGAAAGAATTCACAATGGCTCCCTTTATTCACTTCTGTTGTCCAAACTGTTTTGTTGTTCTGAGTTTTAGGCTTGCCAAAGGTACTTGTTCAGCACCTTGCAATGTTGAGGCCATGGCGAACATCTGGTTGTCAAAGAGGTTGGAACCTTAGAGAACCACAGCGTCAACGAAACATGATGCAGTTGCTTCACTTGGAATTGAAAGAAGTCACAGTAGAGCAGCGCCCCTATTTTTCGATCACTTATTCGCCGGCGATGTGCTGGAGCCAGATGATGAGGATGACGCCTTTGCCTTTGCTTGCTTTGCCTTTGCTGCCGCTCCCTTTGCTGCCGCCCCCTTCTCTTTGGCCTTCGCCTTCTTTGTTTCCGACTCGGGAAACTGGCCTTCTTCTTTGGCGTCTTCTTTGGCCTTCTTCTTCTTTGGCCTTTGCCTTCTTTGGCGTCTTCTGCCTTGCTGCTGCAGGTTCCGGCTCCATGGCCTTTCTCTTCTTCTCTGATGCTTTGGCGGCTTTTTGGGCCTCAAGACACGAGACGGCAAGGAAATGATTGCAAGGATGCCATAAGTTGAAAGTTAAAGAAGTTCATGGGCCTCCTTCGCAGCTTGCACTTCTTCAGCACGCTTTTGCCGCCTCGTTTCCCTTGCCTCGCAGGACAGTGGTTCGTTGTTATATATAGATATATCTTCCAATGAAGGAGATGCGCTGGTACTTGTCCTGTTTTGCTTGCATTTTCTATGTTCTTTATGGTACTTGTTCAGCACCAGAAAGAAAAACACGCAAGCAAAACAGGACTTTTCTATGTTCTGTATGGTACTTGCTCAGAACCAGAAAGAAAATCAAAGCATGCAAGCAAAACATGACATTTCTATGTTCTTTATGGTACTTGTTCAGCACCAGAAAGAACATAAAACGTGCAAGCAAAACAGGACATACACTGTGCACAGCCTTCAGCAGATCTCTCAGCTCAAGGAAGCCCTGCCAGGACAATGAAAATGCCAGCGAAGCTTCAGCAATGTTGTCAGACAAACACATGGAAGAATTAGAATGAGATGGTGCTGGAGCAATCAAAAATGCCTCGCTAGTAATTGGTGAAGACCTGGCCTCCGCTTGCAACTGGTAAGCCTCCACCAGCTGCCGGAATCCCTGACAATGACGCTGCTCAAGTTCAAGCACGTCGCAACTTGTTTCTAACAAGGTTGAACTTTCACTGTCATGCACGAAACAAGTCACACCTTCTTGGTGGTCTCTGTCAGGCCCTCCACCATGTGCTCCACCTTCAGAGTCACCGGCGGCTGTCCAGCTGCAGCGGGATTCCCTTCTCGTCTTTCTCGCAGCTGAGCCTGTGCAGAGCTATCATCAGCAGCAAATGTAAAAATTAACGCTTTACAAGAATTCCTTCATTCAAACTCTGGGTTGCAATGAAAGGAAAGGTATGAAGCATTTAAACGGTTGACTCACGCCTCCAACTGATGGATCCTGGCATTCAGCCCGAAGATCTGCCCATCCTTGTTCCCCAGCTGCGATGCATACGCGGCCACTTGTTGTCGAAGACCACGGATTTCCGCCGTCTGCTCCTCACAGGTCTTCTTGAGCCAGTGCATTCCTTCTCTCCTTTCCTGAGCTGGTGTCGCGTGGCGTCCGCGCTTCGGTTTGCCACTGTCGGGGATCTGCTCCTGCTTTGGCTTCGGCTGCTGCTGCTGCTGCTGCTGCTTTGCCCTTGTTTGTGGATCTTGTCCTGCTCTTGCACCGGGGGCTACTCTTCCGGGAGGCAACGGACTTCCCGTGGGTGCATCTGGTGGGGTGGGGCTGGACGCGGGTGCCTGTGCTGCTGGCTGGCCGGAGGCCTGTGGCGACGCTGCCACTGGTGCTGAGGCTGGGCTGGATGCCATTGGTGCTGTTGGGGGCCCAGACGCCGCCGCCTGCGATGCCGTTCGCGGAGGCGCAGCTGCCGTCATTGGGGCGCGGGGCTGCGGTGCTGCCTTGGGCGCCATGTTTTTGGGTGCCTCTCCAACTGATCCTCGAGGCTGAGGCTGCCGTGGCCTCGTCCGTAGTGTGTTGTAAGTGGCTTGGCACTTTTTCAGCGCCAGAAAAAGGTACTTCTGCAGCACCTTTAATGCGGCCTCCTTCAGATGCAGGCATGGCGTAGGTGCAGTGTAATGTATGTTAAAAACAGGGACCATGTCTGAACTCTTTCACATCCATGTGATCACCATCGGTACTTTGGCAGCACTGCAAATGGCAACCACTGGCTGTGAAAGAGTTTGTTTTGACCGCGCCTCATCTCCCACCTGCGTCGTGTAATGTGTGTGAGTGTGCATGCATCCTGCAGTGCAAATGACACTCTTAGAGCTCTTGTGGTACTCAATCGGCGCCAACTAAATTGAACTTATTTCAGCTGGGCTGACAAGATGGATTTGTTTTTCACCTCAACTGCATGTAATCTGATTCTTACATCCATATTTTGCATAAGATAATATATAAGTTATATGAATTCCAGGAACCAAGTATACAAGTACAAAGGCACTGCTCTCCTTTTCTAGGTTCCTGGCCCTCTGCGCCATGTCTGTGAATAAGGCTGCCCTCACCCCCCCCCTCCTGGACTGGCCATATGACGTTTGCAGTGAAACATGTTCTTCTAATGTCCCAAGATTCACTCTTAGACCCATCCAAAAGCCCCCAAATACCAGATATATATACCAGATATATCAGATATGTCTGCTTCAACAAGAGACCGTGCATCAATTCCAGAGCCAGGCACTGCAGCCTCAGGTTTTCAGAGACTTGTCTCTGTGACACTCTCTTTGTTCACTTTGTTTTTGGAACCTCCATTGAAAAAGCAACCCCTTTCAACCGTTTCAACCCTTGGAAACATCAACCTCATTCCCATGGTTTGGAAGGATTTGACATATGGTTTGCGGCACTTTTGGCAGTGCCCACAAACCATATGTCATTTCCCACAAACCATGTGACAAACCTTTGTGATTTTTCCAAGAACAATCTCCAAGCAAGTAACTTCAAATATGCAAAATTGTGGTTTCTATCTCGCTGCAACCTGGTTGTGTTTTTCCAATTGCAATTTGCAAACAAATCTTTAAAATGCAAATCTGTGGTTTCCACTTCGCTGCAATCCAGTTTTTATGTTAGTTTTTTCAATCACCTTTTTCAACAAGTTATCTGCCAAAAAGCAAGATGGCAAATCATGGCAAGGGCCTAATTGAGTGGTAAGAAGACCCTCCATCATCCACTATCCAAGTGCCGGACGGAACACAAGACCCTCCCCCTTTCACACAATATATAGTCCTGAGATCTTGGACATCTCTCCCACATCTCTTTCTGTCAAAAATCTGACTACACCGTGTGACAGTAATCATATCCCAAACACAAACACATTGGCCGGCCCGACAGAGGTCGAGGTGAACAGTCAGCCAGGTGGATCAAAGCGGGAAGGGGCGTTGGCCACACTGGGGGGGGCAAAATATATTTGCAAAACTTTGACAATATTGGCAAAACATTGATTGACACGTGTTTAAGTTAGTTAGATCACTCATTTTGCCTTAAAAGGCGATACTCCTCACAGCCAGTCCCTTGGAACCACGTCTACCTGTCTTCCGCCGACGACCGCGGGTAGCGGCGCAGCCCAGTGGCGTTGCCCAGCATGGCGGCGCAGCCCAACGCGCTGGTGCCCGAGATGTTGGCCAGGCACTTCACCCGCTTCGAGACGCCCTCCGGACCTCTTCGGGCACGAAAACGGGGTCGACCGCCTCCCGGGGAGATCCCGGAGCTCAGAAAAAAAACAAACCTGCGAAGTGCAGGTGGTCCGAATCCTGGACATGGTTAGACCACCAAAGAATACCAATAATGATGATTAATGAACGCCTGCCTTTTGATTGTAACCATCTTATATACTATCATATACCATTTGATTGTAAGCCAACATGTTGCAATATGTTTACAATATGTTGGACACCAATAATTATTAATGATGAAACGCAAGCTTTTTTGATTGTAACAATATTGTATACTATATTGTCATACTCTAGTGTGTGGCCCGCAAACTAGGTCGCCCAAGAGCTTTATCAGGCTATAATGCTTTAAATTGTGTTAATATGTGTTCATACTTGTTTTCATATGTTTGACGTACTACAGTACATCATACTACCCTTCCCACCCTGGATGACCCCGCTGCAGCCAAAAGGCGCAGCAAGCTCACCTGGGCAAAGCCACATGGGCCAACATTCTCAGTGTCACTCTAGACTCTATCTGCACCCCTTGAAACCACCAGTCACCCACACAGAGGACTTGGGGTATTTGTGTAGGTCATCCAAAGTTCTAATCGGATAACATGGATCACCAACAGCTACGTGATAGAATCATCAGATTCCTGCATATCCCAGCACACCAACAGTTGCAAGCACAACGCATATAATTATATATATATTAAGATGTGTGAAACCCATTGGTTTGGCACGAATGGTTCTTCCAATACATGTTGTATTGGTTCCTTTCCTTAGGGAGGGAGAGAGAGAGAGAGAGAGAGAAAGAGAGAGAGAGAGAGAGAGAGAATGCAAAGACAGCTCCTTGACAAATATCAGCTGTTGGTGGTCACCACTGAGGTTGGCTCATGTTTTGTTGATGTTGCTCACCACGTTTCCCCACAAGGTCCATTCTTCGGAGAACAAAGACAAAAGCCGCAGTAGTGCGATTTTGGGCTCAATCATCCAAACATTTGCAAATTCACGGGCGCCTTGCTCCCCGGAAAAGAAAGGTTAACCAAGCTTTCCACCCGTTCTTCTTTAGTGACGCGGGGCGTCCCCAATCCCGAAAAAAAGAAGGTGTTGCATTTTTTTGCAAGCTAGATTCCTGGCTACATCTGGCTACTAGTAGGCTTCACGACCTGTAGCACTCCCCGACTAACTAACATAGACACTGACGTCCTGGCCCCCTGGGTCTGATGGTTTTCCTCTACCACGTCCATGGGATCATCAGTCCTAGGCCCTTCGGGGCAAACATCACCGTCAGCGGCGCGGGTGATTTTTTCAGGGCCAGGTGCATAGGCCTGAACGCCTTTGAAGCATAACGCCAAGAGTCCTTCGCAGCTCGAGATTGGTGGTTAGGCTGTATTTACCAAGCAGTCCGGGGTGCTGTCAAGTTCAGTGGTCAATGCAAGGCATACATGGCGCATCCCAATCCATCCCAATCCCATCAAACAGTAGTTGGTCTTTGTGAGGGTTCTTGACTGGTGGAGATATGAGCTGGCCAGTTCATTCTTAGCTTTCTGGCGCGCCCAGGTTGGCGCATGGCTGCCCATGTTGCCATGAATCTGCTGACCTAGTTTGATGAATTCATATCAATTCAATTGGCATCATAGGATCTTCAGCCTCGCAACTTCATGTGGCTCTGTCCAATACATTGGGGTCATGGGAACATCATCACGGAGTTTGTGGCCAATGCTTCTCTTCGATCGGCCGAAAGCCATATGTCTTAGCTGACAAAATCAGCTGCCTCACTGAGGTGTTGGGAATGCTCCAGGGCCCCAAGGACTCCAGTCTCCGCCCCTTCCATCACCCCCTCAGCCCCTTGAAACTGCAAGGGGATGTTGGCTGACCGAATTTTTCCAACAGAGTTTCTGGAACCTGCACGCTTGAAATTGATATGCAAACCTGGTTTCTCGCAGCTACGTAATGGTAGCACCGGTTACTGCTGCACATCGGAGAATTCATGGGCGAAGGTGCCAAGGGGACTCCCAGTCGTGCCCGTACAAGGCCATTGGGCGACCGCGCTGGTCGTAACAGCACGACTGGCCACTTACGCCTCCAGAATCATGCTAGTTCTTCAACACCGCTTTGGAACAACTGGGTTACCACAATATGGATCTCCCTTTGATCATAGACTATGCATTCTGTAGCTTCACAGGATCATATCGGCCAGACCACCTTGCGGCTGAGCTGGGGCATTGATGTCGGCGCGATGCTGCACCAGCAAGTGCGTGATCCTCAGCACATCCAAACAGACTCCCTGCTTCCATCGGACCTCCTGGACGGTGGCCACGGGTTCCTCGTTGGTGTTGGACCACTGGTGGAACCCCAAAACCACATGGGTTGGTATGAGGAAAATGGTCGAAACCACAGGTCAATTCACAGGGTTCCAAACACTCCTGATGCGACTGGAATACATGCCGCCCCCATTGACCCCTGAAATCAACCACCCCAACTGGCCCAGCTGATCGGCAAATATGGCAGTCCCATATGGAGTGTCTGGGATAGAAATGTTCGAAGCAACATCTACAGAAAAAGTCCCTGCTCCCCATTCAAACAGTTGTTTTACTGCAGAAGGTCCTACAGAAAGAAATCCCGTGAACTATATACTTACTGTAATTATACTTATACAACAGGCACCTTGAAAGTGGACTTGGAGGAGAGGTTCCTTCCATACAATACCAAAGGTGTTTTAATGTCTTGGTGCCCTTTTGAGATGTTGTGCATCGAATCAGGTGCTCTTAAAGAACAAAGTGATCAAAGGAACACACAAATCCTCTTGCACCAAATCTTGGCCAAAAATTGAACCTTTCAGATTACTAAGAGTCATCAATACTAGGGATCTCAGTGATCTCAGGATCTCACATGATGAACAAAAAAATGGATTCTCACAGGATTCTTCTTACCTCTCCTCACCTTCCCTTGCTCCTCAGGATCCTCACCGCCCCTGTTTTTCCTCTCCACCGGAGGGGGGCTCCCCGTAGCTCCCTTCCCGAAGCCAGCGGCTCCACCGAGTGGGCGTTGCCGATGGAGAAGAGCGCCGCGCCGAAGATCGGACCGTGGCCTGAGGAGCTCGGCCTTCGGAGCGTTTGGTTTCGTTTCTTTCGACCTCCGGAAAAGGACCCGGGCTGGGAAGGGAGTGAAAACAAAGACACCCCATTGGGTAAGAGGATGTATTAGAAAGAAAGATGTCAATAGGGATGAGGTCCCAGTATAGTCGCTATACAGGTACATGCCATATACTTTTGGCTCAAGTGCCCAACCAGGTAAAAAGGAGCTTTAGCGCGCGAGCTTCATGTTGAACTAAGGGCTAGAACGGGGCCAGGGCACACCTTTCCATCCGTTCGCAGGTTATCAGCCGTATCCAGACTCCTTTGAGCTGGGTACGAGCTGCGGCCTTACACAACACCATCTAAACGCACACGCATCGGATAGATCAGTTACCCTCAGTCACTGAAGATGGACCAATCCGACGCCAGCACTGCATCTTTTGGAGCAGCTGCTGCGGCCGCAGATCGGATGAGTGCATCCCACAACTCTAGCCCAGGTACGATCGAAGCGGAGACTCTGACAGTGGTGAGAGAAGTTGCGACAGGTAGAGCACGAAGTCGTTCCCCGTCAGCGCACTCGACGCCACCATGGGGGACACCGAGATCAGGCCGTAGCCCTAGGGAGACGAGGAGGAGGACTGACACCGGAGCTGTGAGAACGTTAGCATTGCAGGATGGGTCAGCTGTACCTGTGCCGTCGGACAGCGAAGCTGGAGATCGAGCAAGGGCAAGCACTGACAACCTACAACTAGCACGGGCCGATGGAGACCTGAATGCGAAGTGTGCGCAACTACTTGCCGAAGTGCATATGTTGAACCACCAAAACGCATGGATGGTCGAATGTGAGCAGAGACAGAACCAGATTATACAACACGAAACCGAAGTCCACGAAGTAGTGATGGCACACCTCGAAGAATGTTATGTCGAAGGATATGGAAATCAACGAAGAATCACCCAACTTACAGAATCCAGAGACTGTTTGCTCTCAGCAGCACACGACCTGCAATACCAGATGGACACTGATCGTGTGGCAATGCGGGATCGTCTCACCCAGTTAGGGGAGTACGCTGATCGCAACAGCGCAGAGATGGTTAGTCAAGTTGTGAACATCGGCACGGAAGAGATCCAGGCTATATCGGCAGAAAGAGATCGAGCCGTAACCGAGGTCATGACTACACTCGCAGACGCTGAGAACGTCAAGGACCTGTGTAGACAGGAGTTAGTTGGACTACAAAGGCAGAGTGCCAGAAACAAACACGAATATGCTGAAGAGATGAAGATGAGGGAAGCAATATATGCAAGCAAGATCAAATGGTTATCAGAAGAGAATGAGGAGCTCAACAACCGATCTAATACTCAGGACAAGTTCATCTTGAGTATCAGAGAGCAATTGAAGAAGGCGAACGAGGAGTTGACTCAGACGAGGATTCAAAGATCCGATCGATCTTTTCAACCATCCAGCGCCGAACTCAAGAAGGCCGAAGTCAAGGTGAACATGTTGGAAGAGGACATTCTACGTAAAGAGAGGATGCTGAAACGTCTTCAGGAAGAATTGATCGAATCAAGCGCAAGTGAAGCACAATTGAAGGTCGCACTGAAGTTGAAACCACCAGACATGGGATCAGAACCCAGTGTGGAGAGTGAGATGATGACCAAGCTTAGAGCGGAACTTGAACGTACTGAAAAGTCATTAAGGTCCGAGGAGAAAGAGGCAATCGAGTACTACGAAGGTATGATGCAGAACCAACAGGACATGATGGAATTCGAAGCGCATGCATCACGGCTCAGAGATGAGAGGAATAAGTACCGGAAGAGGTACGAAGAGGAGCGCATGAGTGCAGAGAATGCAGCCGCAACCGAACATGGTGCCGCTTCATCCTCCAGCTCAGGTGGCTCCAAGATATCTCGGAAGGAACACGAGAAGATCAACATCCCTGCATGGCCCAAGATACACGACCTGGAGGTTTGGAAATCCCAGGTTGTAGCGGCAGTCGTGACGGCATCGGGCGACGAGAAACAAGAAGACTGGATCCAATGGCTCTCGGATGCCTTCAGATCACCATATGACCCATTTCTACTCGAGACATCAGGCGAGGCAAGATTCGCTAGCATAGACGCTAAACTAGGTATCACCCTACACACGACCATCCACGCAGCAGGTGAGAGATCTCATGACGTACAACTGAAGGTGAGACAGATGATGCAGAGACGTGCGAGAGGCACAACTCCTGGAATGGTCAAGGGACGAGAAATGTTAGCGTTGATCGTCGATAGTTTCCGGAGTGCCGACAACGTTGATGTGATGTATGCATCCAAGCACTTATTCGATCTAAAGTTCCCTGGGGATAATCAACTATCCAGATTCCTTGGACAGTGGGATGAGATCATATCAGGTATGGATGCGGATGACATGCTTCCTGACAAAGCACTTCGCAACCTGCTTTGGGATAAGATTAAGGATTCCAAAGCCATGGCGTTAGACTTGTCCGTGTATGACAACATGTTGGATAAGGATCCGGATAAGACCTACCAGAAGTTACGAGAGATCATGACGAAGTGGATACGGAAATCAATCGAGACCACAAACAAGAAAGAAAGGGAAAAAGCTTTTGGGAACATCGTGAAAGCCACACCAGCGGCGGAGAAGAAGGACCCTAAAGCGAAACCCAAGAATACCAAGGCCGATCCACCGAAACATGACGCCGCTCCAGTACTTCCTCAGGCTAATCCGAAGGACCACAACAAGAAGGACAAGAAGCAGGATCGTGGAAGATCAACCACGAAGAGCCCAAAAGGGGATCGTGGCAGGTCAGCGACTCCAGCAGATACGTCCAAGATAGGATGCGCTTTCCACTTCCATGGGAAAAACGGATGTTCTAGAGGAGACAAATGCAAGTTTAGCCACCAAGAGAAGCACAAAAGTTCTGCTAAGAAACCAGAAAGCCTCAAGGGTGACAGATCAAAGAGTCCTGGTGGCAGGAGCAGTAGCCCTAAGCCAATGAAGGATCAGGTCTGTTGGAATTGGCAGAAAGGATCGTGCAAGTTCGGGGACAAATGTCGACGTCAGCATCACGCTGCTCCTGCTACAAAACAAGAGGCTAAAGGCAAAGCCAAGCCCAAACCGGCTGCGCCAGCCTTCATGCTTTGCGGAGACATCGAGAGTGATGACGAGGACGTACAACCCGCACTTCCCAACGTACAACAAGGTGAGCTGGCGCTTCGCTTTAAAGTCAGATTTGATGACCAGGCGAACGTGACCACGTTCACCTGCGACCCTGGTAACGAGCTAAACATCCGTCCCCTCAGGAAGAAGAAGAATGAAGTGCAGAAGATGGATACCGAGTTCATTTCGTCGTTGAGAGCCCTCAGAGTGAGCAATATAGCTGCACGAGTAGCACATGCCAAAGGTAAGATGATGGAGCTATTCTCTGCTGAACACATTGCCAAGGCATGGATACAAATCACTCAAGATGAAGGAATCGAGGTGAACGTCGACCTGTCTGATTTCAACACCAGCGAGGTAGTAAGGAAGGATTCTGTCAACTACACGATACCAGGAGACACGATGTTCATGGCTGTGGAGAGGTATGATGGACCACCAATACGCTTCATCATGGACACGGGATGTGGACACGATTTGATCTCAAGAGAGAAAGTCAATGCCATGGGCCTCACCACCAAGGAAGGACCCAAATCCGTGAGCTTCATGACAGCGAATGGTGTAACTAGTACATCAGAGATGGTGGACATCAATGTGGACGAACTACCCATGAAGTCCGAGGCACACGTGTTGGAGAGCACACCATCAGTCTTTTCCATCGGGAAACGGTGCATGGAACAAGGGTACTCATTCATATGGCCGGCAAATCAATTGCCATACCTCATCGACCAGAACGCGAACAAGATTCCGCTATCGGTGCATGACAACATACCCTACATCAAGGTGAACGATGATGACGGGAGATGCTTACCAAGACCAGACGGCTTGGCTACGATACTTCATCGCATACTGTCAGGTGTGGGGCATGAAGACGAGGCCACAGCAGGTCAGGAGACACAACAAGAGGAACTTCCGCCCAAGAAACCACGGAGACGGAGGAGAAAGAAGAAAGATAACCAGAGAGATCGGAATGGTGAATCTGATATCAATCCAGCTGTTGCAGGCGTCGAAGGAAAACCAGAGGAACACGGTGATGACAGGTATTCTCCTGAAGAGGAATATGAAGGGGAAGACCCGAGATTCGATCGTGATCACGATGGTCAACCTGAAGAAGCCGGAGACGACGAACATGGAGGTGATGCGGATTCTGAACGAGAGGAGAGTGACATTGGTGAAGATGAAGAGGGACTATTGGAAGTCGATGTGGTTGACGGGGAAGCCAGACTATCAAAACCAGGAGTGCTGAAGAACGAGGCGAAATCCATATTGCACTTGATGACGCACCGATACAAGAACCCATACTGCAAGTCATGTGTGAGAGCAAAGATGAAGCACTATAAGACTAGCAAGGGAGCTTTCAAACGGAAATTGAAGGCATTCGGTGACCTTATCACTTTCGATCTCATGAACACTCAGAAGATGGCGAGAGATGGGATCATGCCGGATAAGGACATATTGGTGATTCGAGATCGGTTCACCGGCGTGATATGGGGCTATCCATTGAAAGCAAGCAATAGTGACGAAGTGGTGCAGGCAATGAAGCACTATATCGGTAAGAGAAAGGTCACCAACGCTTACTCGGATGATGCGCCACAATTCGAATCAGCACTCAAGGAACTCCGGATCCCACTAGACCAGTCGCTTCCAGGACATCCCCAGAACAATTCACTCGCCGAAAGAAACAATCAGTTCATGATGCTTACCACATCGACATGCCTACTAGAAGCCGGACTACCACCATGTTTTTGGCCATTTGCGGTGGAATGCGTAAGCCATTTATTGAACATCGAGAAGCTGAGCGATGGCAGCAGTGCATGGTTGAAGTTACACAAGAGCGAATTCCCAGGCATGGTGATACCACTTGGAGCGAAGGTGTTCTTCAAACCTAGCGATGCGAGAGAAAGAGACCAAGATCACAAGTTCGACCCCAAGAGCATACATGGCATCTTCGCAGGATACGTTATGGGGACCGGGATGAACTGGTCGAGGAAATACAAAGTATGGGCTATAAGCGACTTCGCACAACAGAATCTAGGCTATGATGCCGAGAGACCGTTGAGGAAATTGATTACTCCTCACATCACCGAGAAGATCTTCCAAGACGACGGGATAGAATTTCCATTGAAGAAAGAATACGAGAGGTTGAACAGCACACTCGAAGGAATGAAAGTCCTGAAGGAGAGATCCGGTTCTCCAGATGCACCTACCAATCCCGAGTTACCCGATCCCGACGACAGCGACGATCAAGACGATGACGGTGATGCGCCTGATCCACCAGACGGGGATCTGAAGTCAAAAGCTAGCGAAATTGACGCGATCGAGGATGAGAAAACGGAGGAGCTCAAAGAGAAGAAGAAAGAGGACTACTCCGGTCCCGATCACTACTCCGTTGGGGGGCCAGGTGATAACATAATTTACTTGAACAACGACGGCGAACACGTCAAGATCGCAAAGGACGGTCGTCTGTATAGAGTGGGATCGGATGGAAGGCGACTCTTCCACAATTCACCAAGACCCAAGGACTACCTTACACCTGAAGAATGGCAGAAGCTATCGGTGAAAGATAGAGCTATAGACAAGAAGGCCGGGAAACATGTAGACAGGGTTGTGGATAGATTGTCGAAGAAAGCAAAAGGGCTTGGGAGCAGTACGGATAAGAAGGAGGACGAGGAGCCTGATGAACTCTTGAAGGACCTGGAAGACGTCAAGAAGGGTGATGAAGGAGGTAGTGAAAAGAAGTCCAAGAAAGACAAGAAGGATAAGAAAACCAAGAAGGATAAGAAGTCCAAGAAAGAAAAGAAGTCTAAGGGCGAGGAAGAGACGGGTGAAGGTGGACCAAGCTTGGCTATGCCTACTACCTTTAGGGAGTGGGACACTGATGATGATGAGGACCCATGGTCACCTAAATCCTTTACATCCGAGTCCACGTGTGTCCCCAGTGATGAAGAATTCCTCACCGATTGGGACGAGAGTGCCATGTGGGAGGACAGCGATGACAATCTTGCTATGGCGGCTTGGAAGACGGAGAACGTCTACAATCCACTGAACGGTCAGATATGTTGTTGCATCACTGGTGATCCCATTGACAACGATGTAGTTGATGAACCATTTCCGACGATGCCATGTGTAGTGCGTGATACGCAACATCGCCCAAAACTTATGGGCAATAGGTTGTTCAACGCTGTGGTATCAAGACCTGTGAGCCGTGCTGAGATCTTATCCAATAAGAAGGCAATGCAATCTATGTTGGATGAGTGGGGCGGACTCTGGGATGAGGAAACATTCGACGGGTCGTGGCTGAGAGAATATGATGAGATAGTGGCAACCTCCAAGAAGAAAGGGGAAGAAGTTCACTTAGCAAGAGTACATGGAATATGTGTGGAAAAGAACTACCAACTGCCTGACGATGACCCGAAGAGGAAGTTCAAAGGGCGAGGGGTTCTACTCGGAGATCAGGTGAAGAACCAGAACTTCGAGGCAGCACTGTTCCAAGACCTTGGAAACTCTCCAGCTACATTCGAAGCTGCTCGTTGGGCCGATTTCTACGGTTGCCTGGAAGGTAACGATGTGCAAGTAGCAGACGCCATTAGAGCATATATCCAAGCATTATTGGGCGGTGTACCGTGTTGGGCTGAACTCCCGTGGGAAGCATGGCCCAAGCATTTGCAAGAAGAGATCACCAGAAGGGGTCTCAAACGTCCTATGTGTCGTGTGAACAAAGCATTATACGGACATCCAGACTCTGGAACGATGTGGGAGCAACATTGCGACGAATCTGTACGTGCATTGGAGTTCAAACCCGTCGGACCAGAATGGCCGTCGATGTATTACCACGAAAAGTTAGACTTGCTGTTAGTGATATATGTGGACGACTTGAAGTTGGCAGGGCCCAAGGAGAACTTGAAGAAAGGTTGGGACCTACTCCGATCCAAGCTGCGCATTGAACCGGAAACCGAGGTCGGATTGTATTTAGGATGTGTTTTGTCGAAAGGCGAAGATAAATTGGCCGATGGTTCCAAAGTCACTACAATGACATATGATATGAGCGCTCTGCTCAAAATGAGCGTGGTCAAATACCTCGACATAGTAGGTAAGGACACAGTATTGAAGAAAGTTGCAACGCCGATGTTACCGGATGTCACAAAGGATCATCCATCGAGAGCACCATGCAGTACCCAAAAGGGACTTGCTGTCACATGCACATGGTGTGGTACTTGCTTCTCGCCTGACCAGGCAGCTTCCAAGGCCAGGTCAACAGACGATGACGTCAAGTCTGATACGAAGGAGCAACCTCGTGGTACCCTAGCGCCTCATGCTGCTAGTCTCCTAATGAAACTGTTGTACGCTGCTAGAATAGCGCGTTTCGACCTGTTAAGGGCCATCAATGTGCTGGCTCGTAATGTGACAAAATGGACAGTTGCCGATGATGCTAAATTGCACCGCCTGATGTGTTACGTGCATCATTCAGCCGATCAGAAAATGATAGGTTGGGTCGGTGATTCCAAAGCAGACCTGTCGTTAGCCCTATTCGCAGATGCGGACTACGCAGGATGTGGCCAATCGTTGAAGTCGACTTCCGGTGCACACATGCATGTCCAAGGCAAGCGAACTCGTTTCCCGTTGGCAGGAGGTAGCAAACGTCAAGGGTGCGTTAGCCACTCCACCCCGGAGGCTGAGATTGTCGCGGCGGATTACGCATTGAGGACACTTGGAATCCCAAGCATCAGTGCATGGGAGACTTTGATGAGGACGCCACCACGAATAGTCTTTTATGACGATAATCAAGCGATGATCAATGTTATGAGGAGTGGGAGGAACCCCACGATGCGTCACATGGAGCGAACTCATGGTATTTCCATCACTTGGTTGTATGAGATGTTCAAGCGTGACTATCTGTTGCTCGTATATGAGGTTACTGCTCGTATGGCTGCCGATATCCACACTAAAGGGTTCGATGATGCCAACTCATGGAAACATGCGTGCATGTTGATCAATATACTGCGCGACGATGGTCTGCGAAGCCAAGCATTGCTAGACTTGATGAAGCCAACTCATGATGGGTTGTCTTACGCCAAGCAGCTCCAGAAGGATCGTTACAGTAAGGTGCCAACATATCCTTACACCACCATTCCGGTTGTCCCGCCAAACCTGTATCAGCCGGGACTTTCGAGCAAAGAGGGACTGCAAGAGATCCCTGGATGCGACCCCTACGTTATGGTTCGTACTCCCAAGCTGTACAGGCTGCGTCCACCACGGGCTCCCCCTGATATGGCATACCTTCGCAGCACTTGGATCTTGCAGGACGCACAATGGCAACAGATCGAGGATAAGGTTGACCCTAACTTAGAACCCGTTCGGTTTGACCGCTGGGTCGAACGTGCGTTCTTTCAGTTTCATCCGTTGTCTTCTCCGTTACCCGCAGCGTCCGCTCCTGCGTCTGGTCCTCTCAACGCTGCGATCCTTCCACGTCTTTTGTTTAGCTTGCGTCCGCTTGTCCAATGTCGCGAGTTGCAACAGACTCTCCGTGATTCGTCTTTGTACTTGTCGATTCATCACTGCTCGACCTCTGCCTTACATGTGCTCAACGCCCTGACACGCCTTGTGCATGGGGGGAATGGGGGGTCTGGGGGGTCTTCGATGATTTTCGACAATTTTGTTTCGGATCCTGAAGAGCAAGAGCACTCAGTTCACGATCATTGGGAGGTAGACGAAGAAGCTAAGACGCTAACAAGAATACACTCGTCTCCTAGGAGAAAGGCGTTCTGCCCGGGTGACGCGCCATCTTGTCCAGTCGACATGTCACGGATCAAAGACGATAGGATGACTTACCGTCAAGGAAGTCAGTTCGAGTCATCAGATTTTGGGGATTGTGTCAAGGACTATTGGCGACACTCAGGTAGAGGTACGCATACCAAAACGCACCTCCGATGGATAGGCAAGACTGTGTTCACCCTTAGGGGAAACGACGCTGAATCGGAAAACGAGGAAGCTAAATCGGCTGCAATAGCGTTATGTAGCACCCCAAAGCGTATGAAAACGATCCCACTGAAGGATATCATTGTCCCAACGTTCGTCTCCGTTAGCAAAGCCAAGAGCGAGGAGAGTAAAGAGCACAGAATAGTTGATGTCAACTTGAGACGACATGATGGGGAGATCGCATATCGGTACCAGTTCCTGTTGTGCGAAGAAGATGACAACCTAGCCGCCCGCGACGAGCAGATGGTAATCGATCTGTACGATATAGGTAAAGAACCCGCACTCATCCTACTGTGTTCAGAGGAATGCAATCACTTCACCCATTTAGCGGCGAAGCACGATTGCACCATCGTCACTGTATCTCAGAGCGATGACCTCACTTCACCATACGGGCTTGCACGTGCGCTTGCAGCAGTACGTTCGGAGAAGGATGCAGTAATGTTTGCAGGACCCTGCACAGGCGGATCGGCATGGTCGAGATACAACGCTAAAGTCAGCGATGCGATAGCTAAATCTATAGAGCTTAAGCGAGCGCTATACTGGGACCTTTGGGAACGTTTTGAAACTGTTATGGTTCGTGTTTTGAGGATCGGAGCCGCCGCACTGTTTGAGCTACCAAGATACTGTGCCTACTGGAAAGATCAAAGGGTTCAACGTTTGTTGAGCGGCACTGATTGCGACTGTCATGTGTTTGATGGATGTATGTACGGGTTAGGTGCTGAGTTCAACGATTCGCATTCCGACAAGAAACTCATCAAGAAACCTTGGAAGATTGTATCATGGAATCTTGAGTTTGGCAACCAGCTCAACAGAACATGTGACAAGAGCCATAGCCATAGAGATTGTGCAGGTAAATACACTAAGACTACTCAATTATATAATAAGAAGATAGTCGGCATCATCCTGAAGACCGTGAACAAGAGAATTGCTGAATTCCAGAAGTCTGAGAAGATGATGCATGCCGTTCCGTGCCTTATGATTCGAGCCTTGGGTAGTTCCTTCAACGAGCGATCAGTGTGTGATGCAACATCAAACGAGACTGTATACACATGTGATGAGCATGGGACACAAATCTCACACGCACGACGGATCGAACCACATGGCATTCATGATTTTCAGGCATGTTGTGTTTGTTTGTGTGACCACAGCACTGCTTCACCCGTACGCTTCAGCGACGTGGCTATGGCTTCTGTTGGTGGTGTCATGAACTATAACAGCAACACGAGCGGCTACCCGACTTTCATCATCAAGATCCTCGATGGCCTGTTGAGATGAAGGAGAGAGGGCAGATCACCCTACCTCCAAGGATGTCAAGGAGTACGCATGGGTTGGATGTGGTTGAAGCATGGATTGCCGTCGGCATTCCTCCGCTCGTCCCGTTATCCATCAACTATGCAATGTCCAGGACAAAATCCGATGACACCAAGTTCTTGACCGCTTCACTGAAGAAGTTAGTGGGCTACATGAACGAGGAAGAGAAGGAAGAGAAAACTGGCGACTTGGCAAGACGCTATAAGCTATCCATGGCCACCATTAAGGGGCGCTTCGGGAACGATGCGAGTGGGGTTTTCAGCAACCTTTCTCGCTACCTCGTGGAGCCTGAGGAGATTGGGGCGATCGATGACTTATGGGACGACGTCCGCGACTTCATCAACAGCGGCAGGCTCAATGACACTATGGTTGCCTACCAGCAATGGAGGAACCTGTCCGGGTCGGCCAATGAGAGCATGAACATGCGTGAAGCCGCGGATCCGTCGGATCACGTCTATGCTACCCGCCTCGAGAGTTACTACACGATCTTCAGCTCGATCTTCTATCACACCTCTGACAAACTCACCAGTCGAAACGCGAAGGAGAAGGTGCAAGAGCTGATAGAGACGTTGAACAGAGAAGTCCGCAACATGGCACTGGCAATAAGGGTCCACAACTCGGACAACGCGTTGGACAAGATCCACGTGATCGATGTGCTCGAGGACCTGATTGCCAGGAAGAGAGGGTTGCCAAAATACAGGTCGGCGGCTCAGAACCACATGGAGACCTTTCTAGGCTCCATGAGTGTAATGGTACAATACCTTGACAACTGCAAGCCTCCGGTAGCCCTGATAATACCAGAAGAGCTCAGATTCATGAGGGAAAAAGTCATGCCGATGATCAATGAGTGGATCCCGGTTGAACCCACAATGTTTCGAGTTCAGTACAACGCAGCTGCGGCGGAGAGCGGAAGGCAAAATGAGTACAACCGGCGGAGCAGCGCCTTCAAATCCTACACCGAATACATCGAGGAGATGAAGAAGAAAATCGAAGACAAAGTTATCCCCTCGTTACCATTTTGGGACATGGTGGAGAGTGAAGGTCCTGAGCCCCCCTGACGTTGCTCATAGGCCAAAGTGGTGCCCGCCGCTTCAGATCTACGGTGACTTTGCTAGGCCGAAGGCCAAACCAATGCCTCGCGCGCCAAGACCTCCTCCACCGTCGTCGTCATTCGAACAGCAGAACTTTTCGGAGCGTCCTTCCGACAGTTCAACTGGTCATGGGCCGGCGTCCTCCAAGCGGTGGGGAAGGACAGGTGGATCAGAATCCACCGGTGCGGCATCAAGGGACGTCTCAGTCACTACATGGTTTAGAATGCCGTTACCGATGGGGTCATCCAAATACTACGTATTTGGGAAGGACTATTTTTCGCGAGACATGAAGGTCTACGCGATGGTCAGCGCCAATCAGGTGCCATCCGGGCACATCGTAGAAGGTCCCTGTACCATTAACGGACAGATGACATGGTTGCAGTACTTACGAAGGTTGACGTCGTATTTGATGTTCTGGCATGGGGAGTACCAAGAGACGGTGATCAATCGGAACTACTACAAAGAAGATGCCCATTGGTTCGCCCAATATACCAACATCTACGACTCAACACAAGTGTCACTTGCTGGAGGGCTACCATCTCCGAGAACGCTATACAACCTTTGTTACCCAATGGAAGCCAAGGTGACTGATGAAGCGGAATTGGAGCTGAGGATGCGTGAGACATTGAAGGGCTTCATCCCAAGTGTCACGTGTCAGCCAGCAACTCGCACCATCGACGGTGAGAGTGTGCACTGTGAGTTCATCGGCGCCATGAAGACCAGTAAGGTGATTTTGATGTCTGACTTCGAGTACATCACCAAATCGAATTCCGGAAAACAGACAGTGTTCGCCCAGAGCTTATTGTCACTTGGATGGGATAAGGTCATCAACATGTCTTGTACGCCTGAGTACAAGAAAGGAGCGATGACGGATCCATATGGTTTCATCAACTTCGTTCGTGATCGAATTGATGATGTCAAACGCCATGAACCCACCTCCATCCATGTGTGGTTGTCGTTGAGCAATCTAGTGACTGCGGGCGAGAAGGGGACATACAAGACGGTGATTGCTCCCACGGACTTCGTTCCAAGACTCAGGGATGTGATCGTCAAGCTTGACGCATGCTGCCAACTACCTACCTTCGTGAGGATTTGCGCAGACGTGGAGTTTCACCATGCCGTCGGTTCGTTCGGCAAGATCGCCAACATGATCAAGGATGAGCTATCGCTGAATGGCATGATGTCCACAACGTCGGACAGATTCTGGCGGGCCATTTCGGTCGCCGGAAGCGGTCACCCCTACTCTATGAAGTCTGGAACCTCTTTGGTCCACGCTGTCATGGAAAAGTACTTGTTCAGAGAAAAGATGCTCGCTTCTTGCTTTATGGCACCGGATCCCTTGACCGAAGCGAATAGCCTCCATGATCCCAACTTGGAACACGTGTTGCAGGACAAAGAGAGGTTGTA
This sequence comes from Durusdinium trenchii, assembly GCA_963970005.1. NCBI lineage: Eukaryota > Dinophyceae > Suessiales > Symbiodiniaceae > Durusdinium > Durusdinium trenchii. The sequence goes on from CAXAMN010007113.1 coordinate 60,177, forward strand.
TCAGTACTTGTTCGGAGATTCCGTAAGAGGAAGCCATGCATATCAGTCCACTGCGGAGCCTTCAGGTGAGAATGAGTCTGAGAGGAGGAAGAGGGAGAAGGTAAGGAGAGAGAACAAGATGCCATGGATGGATGAGTACTGGGGAGTCCTTCAGCCAGAACCAATATACTCAAGGACTCAAAGGTGGTACGTCATTGATGACTTCAAGGAGGGTGAGGAAATTTGCTGCGATTACTGTCTGGTCTGCCATCCCATAGACTCCGATTTGAAAGACGATTGCTATGCAGAATGCATCAACGGAGCAGCAAATAGATGCCGTGGGATGTCCGCAGAAGACTACGTCCAGAAGCGATTCCATGCATGTGCGCGATTGCTTCACAACTTCGGCATGGGGCAAACGGTATCTTCTCCCACCGTCGTGATCTCCGAGATGAACCCGCACGATGACTTGATGAAGTTCTTACACGAGGCGATGATCATCTTTAATGAGAATCCAGGATTCCAGAAGGAGATTTCGTTCTTCGGGGGGATCAGGTTATCATCAACAATGACGGAGAACTTCTTCAAAACGAGGAGAGGACCCAGCATCCATGTGGAAAAGCAGATAGTCGGCAGCGCCAAGTACTACCAGGGATCCTATGACCTTGGCAACGTATGCTACACCAAATACCTCAAGACCATACTGGAGCCCGATGTATTCCGCACTATATTCGGAGATGATCCCACGGAGGAACGGGTAGGTGACATGGTGGAAGCGCTGCTGGGCATGTTTGAAATTGCTCAACTCTTCAGGCACATGTTCAGGGGATGGGGTGACATCGAAGCTTTGAGGACGGGATTAGAAGAATCCATCAAACGCGTCACTGCATCGCTGTACGACAGGACAACGTATGAGAACCGAAAGCGATCGACGATCAGAACCTTGGACCCGCACTCTGATGAGGCGGCAAACGTGGCTCTGATTCTCGTGCGCATGAGGACCATGCCGCCTCCATCGACCACTTCTTCGAGATTGGGAAAGAACCAGAACAGGGAACGGAAGCCACTGACCAGCCCGAGGCCGAAGGTGTCGATATGGAGACTGAATGTGGACAGGGGAAAGAGGAGCAAGATGTTGACATGTCCGACCCGAAGACATCAATACTGCAAGCCATCGACGAATTTGAGAAGAAGATCGGGCAAGCAGAATTCTGCATCCACTGCATGGAGTCGGGACACACAACTCTCAATTGCAAGAAGACCCCTTCATCTTCACCTACAGTCACCTCAGTGTTGAGTGATTGGAAGAAGAGAGTGAAGGGAGAGGTTGCACCCGACGATATACCATCTGGACATCCAACCGAGGAGCCTAAGAAGAAGAAGCAGAGAGCATCGCCCACTCCAGATAGGAAGGTCGACAGCGAGTTCAGGCGAAAAGAAATGTTAAAAGCAAGAGTCGTGACAATGTTCGATCATGACGGATTCACCTTGATCGAAAGTGCTGATGGAGTCGAAGGAGGGCCACATTCCTACAATGGGCGGAAGCTTGCGGAAGCAGGCCCTAGGGATATGAAGGTAGTGTACGAATTTGTAGAGAAGGCATTTGTGCACTCCAGTTCCCTCACACCAAAGGCATGTCATCACTTCTATCCCCTACCAACACGGAGGGAGAAGGGATACAAGCCGATCGAACCCATGACGATGGTCGGGAAAGTTGAACTAGTACCGATCAACGGAGTCACTTTCGCTGCAAAGAACTCCGACTACGGCAACCACAAGTATCCGACTCCAGACTGTCGAGTACCTGAATCAGCCAAGCGAGCCAGGCCCTGAGTCGTCGATTGGGAGCGAAGTTGAGACATCGAATTGGACGCCAGTTCAGAACAGGAGGAAGACTCGCACCAATCAAATGCGATGAAGGCGCATGGGTGTCATGGGAAGACCTGTTAGGTGATAATGCAGTTTGGGAAGACGGTTATCACTATGGCAACATAGATATCGTGACCAAGAAGGCGCGTTTGGAGAAGTACTTCGACCAGAACTATGAGTGTTTCCGCATAACCAAGAGGGTCAGATTCCAAATGTTGGCAGTCCGCGTTCTCCCTGATGAACTCAATGAGCCTGATGACCCGATGGAGAAGGAATGGATTGACGAACTCAAGGACATGGGAATCTCTAAAGGAAGACTCCACCATAGCGATGGATGGTGCTTTCCCGTGGCCGTAAGAGCAACCTCGGCACACTCAACGGACGGCGGAGGTTATGACGTTACCATTAACATCGACCACATTGGATCGAGAATGACCAACGACATGGCCCTATCTATGGTGACTGCATTTCACGCTACCAATCTCGGAGCGCTGACTTCAATCATGCGACGAGGGCTAGTGCCAGGAGGTCTCGGTTCATCGGGAAGGGATTCTATCCACTTCACATGTTTTCCGCCATGGGCCTGGGAGCAGGGCTACAAGGGAAAACCTTGGCTGGGTCGTAAGGTCGCATTGAGTGATCGCCCGGTGGTTCTCTACATTCCGGTGTGGAAGCTGCAGGAGTACGGACTTCTCATCTCAGCGACTGGCTCTCTATTGGTTGAGAACGTCGTTCCCTTCGATGAGGTTAAAGGGGCATGGTTGCAATGCGACAACGCGGAACCCGGACAGCCTGAGGAGATCGAATGGATCCGGTTACTCAATGGGGAACCCGACCCTGGAAGCTACCTTGTTCTGGAGTCCAAATACGGAAACCCGATCATGATTCCACGCTTTCAAAAGCTTGAGAGTTTAGCGGTTGAGGTTCAGGACGATACCTACTCCGAGGACGACGCCAAAATCTCAAAGCTGTTGGGTATGATCGAGGAGAGTGGTGTCTACCCAGAATATGATAGCACCGAGTGGCAGGAAATCTTTGAGGAGATCGTGTACCGCCGAGCAATGAAAGACTATGACTCAAGACCGTGTCCCAACTGTCTTGGCGAAGTCGATGTGCGATTGACGATATGTCCGCACTGCGTAGCGGTTTTGATCGCGAATGGGAAGCTCACGCATGTGGTACCCAAGGAGACAAGGGACCGCAATCAACGGTCACCTCCGAAAGATGTCCCAGCCAGTTCTTCCGGTGAAGCAACTTCTGCTGCGGGTGCAAACATCGATGAAGTCATCAAGAACGCACGCAAGACAGCCGAAGAGGTCATTGAGATCGAGGAATCCGAAGGAGAGGAAGAGGAGGAAGTTCCTATCATTTTGAAGGAACGACTGGACGAAGCTGAAGGCGAACCCGAATATCGGGAGGTCCCTCAAGATGGATACGGGAATGAACTTCCGCAGCCTTTCCCCTTCGCAATTGACGAATTGCCGCAAGAAGCTGCGATCCCCATCGACCACAACTTTGCCGTCACACAGCAATTTGATCTGAGGTTGATGAAGTTGATCAAGAGCTTGGCCAACGCAACGTTCGACATCAACTGCTTTGAAAGTCGTGAAGATGTACTGCGAATGTTCGACGATGGACAGCGGCATGATACTCCGCACAATAGATGGCCGATAGTACCGAATGATCCGGATACTGGGTTTCCAAGACGTCTCCAGAGAGCCGAGGTCGTGGGCATGAGCAGATGGACCGACGACGTGTATGCAGCAGAAGCGTGGCAGATCTATGAATTCCACGCCCACGTTGTTCACCCGATGATGATCACTGCAATCCGCTGCGGGCTTAGCCACAAGTACCTCAAAGAGGTCGGCAGCACTCGGCGTAACATGAGTGATCCAAAGGCTCGAAAGTCTGAGACCCAGGATGAGATCATCGAGAAACTGGCATTCATCTCAAATTTCATCAGACGCTTGATCAGGAAGACCTTCGGAGCGAGCCGGTATAGTTACTACCAGAAACCAGATGACGAAAGTGCCGCTCCATACAAATTCATCGACATTAGCCCCGCCATCAAATCGGAGAGGAAGAATGTCACGAAGGAGATCCTCGTTGCATGCCGCTATTATGGCATAGAGGTATCCGCTATTCAAGCACAGAAATTGAAGTCCTTCGAGGAGCAGATCCGAGCGGGAAACCCAAGGAACGTTGAGCTCATCAAGGACTACATTGGTTTTGTCGGCGCTGACTACATGCGACAACTCACGAATGGTTGAGCATTGGGGTCATACCGACATGCCACTTCCGGTACTTCAAATACTGAGGGATCTTGGGTAATTCATGATGACCGTTTTGGCATCATGGGAGTGAGAGAGGATTGTGTTTCACACCGCTGGTAATCGCATGATACCATAGGCAGGTGCACGTTTTCCGCTTGTAGCTCCATTACCTGTTTGATCCAACTTTCAAGCGAATGCAAGATCTTTTGCTAATTCAATTCAATAGGACATACTGGTTGACCTCCAATACACTTTTGAGAACACGATTCGTTCTCCGGTTTTTACATCCACTCATCTCCCTTCCCCGTCGAAGTACGGATGTGGGGGGTGTCAATAGGGATGAGGTCCCAGTATAGTCGCTATACAGGTACATGCCATATACTTTTGGCTCAAGTGCCCAGCCAGGTAAAAAGGAGCTTTAGCGCGCGAGCTTCATGTTGAACTAAGGGCTAGAACGGGGCCAGGGCACACCTTTCCATCCGTTCGCAAAAGACGAACCACTGCAATTTGAATTTTTTTGGGGGAGGTGATCCTTGAGGGAAAGCCAGGAACACATTAATATATGTGTGGTTAAACTCCGAATCTCCCAAACTCGACTGGAGTTTCTAGATGTTTCTAGAGGGTCCTTTTGGCCGTCCTTTTTGACCTTCTTCAACGACTTGTGGACCAGGTGCCTCATCATGCCTCATAGATGTCCGATTTCATGTCTGGGATCTGCTGGGATGGCCACTTCATTTCGCCCTTTTCGCACCTTTTTTCTCCGCATCATGCCAACCTTTCTACAGCATGGGGCAGCGAAATCCACTTTTGCCAGGCTATCCACTCACACTCCCCAGGTCCTCACGGCCAATCCTATTCCCCACCTTCCCCACCTTCCCCCCCTGCTGGCGCCCGGACCCATGCCCGTGCTGGGCGGATTGGGGTCGCAGCGCGCGGCCAACAGGGCCTGACCGTCCCGAGACGAGCCGGGCGAGGTTGGGACTGTGCCGATCGACATGATCCAACTTGCAATGCACGGACGACCTGTCTAGTCCCCCAAAAACTGGGAGTCGGGTGGAATTCACCAGTTATATATATATATATGGATTGATATGGGTTATTATATATTTTATATGTTGGGCCTACTCTATTACCAGTAGCAGTGGACCTTTTCCGCTTTAGTAGGCCCGTGGTGATTGTTTACTGACCGTTACAGGTATTTAATGGGACAATCCCAAGCAATGGTTACATGGCTTTTCTTTAGGAAGCTGAAGAACGCGTTGCCCAGCCTTCTCCCCACTCCCGTCCCATCCAATCGCCGCTGCGCCTGCACGGTCTGCGGGTTGGCCAACGAGGCGGCACCCGTCAACGGGGTGAGGCCATTGCTGCATGGAGAGTGAAGGTCAGCGCGGAAGCGCAACAGCACCTCTGGAGCCACACCCAGGCCGTTAGGCCGTTAGGGGGGGAGGATGATGGAGGATGGGTGGCTGCGAGGGTTGAAACCATGCTTCACTGGTCATCCACCATCTTCCCACCAAAGCAATATACCTAGCATGATCCAGCTACCCCCCTCTAATTGCTCCTAGCTGCATTCACAAGTGCAGGCTATTGAGAACATCCTGGCACTCCAAAGCAGTGCAAATTACCCCTGACTCCACGCTTTTTGCACGGATTTCAAACTCCACTTACAAGGGTTGATCTATCATGATCAAATCGTCGTGACCTATGTGACCTTAAAGCTCCTCAACGCCACGAGCTCCCTCAGCCGCCCTCCCCTGGTGGTCCATATGCAGCCTCCACTTGCTCCGGCGTTCGCACCAAATACGGCGCATTGATCCCAGCTCCCGAGAGGAGTTGTGCGTCGGCCGAGCACTCCAGAAGCCTCTTGCGAGCTTGGCGCTTACGCATACGCCAAGCGGCATCGAACATGGATTGACACTCTGGGTTGATACTCTGACTCACCAACATGGAAGTGAAACACCCCCAGTTTGTAGAGCAAACACCAGTCTTCCCACGCCATTGTCCATCCCTTTCGGTTTCAGGGAGGGTCTGTCGAGGCTCCAGTACCACGCGGAGACTCTTCCGACGGAGGCCGATCTCGGTCTGGACTTCTCGGGCGGCCTTTTCGGGCCTCGGAGGTCCTCACGGCCGTACCGTGAGTCCTACGGCCAGTTGCAAGTTTGGAGGGGGTTGAAGAAGAATTGCATGGGGTGATTCTTAGGTTTACATATCTCATCTGCGGACTTCAAAGGGGTGTCCAGTCGATCCATAAGCAGTGTGGGGGGCTGCCATTGGACACCCCTGGGAAGTTGCTGGTACGTTCAATTGTCACCCACCCACAATGGGAGGTCACATTCTCCACAGGATGTTGAACATCTCAGGCGTAACCCTGGCGAATTGCATATGACCTCCAATGACATGTAGTCTACACAAGGTCAGGGTTCCAGGGCAAACCTTCTAACCCTTCCTAAACCCTTCCAGGGTTCTCATTTCTAGGTTTTCAAGGCCTGGGATGGCGGTGCAGTGACATTGCGCAATATAACAGGGTTTGAGTTGCTCCCCAAACCTCCATAAGTCACAATTAGTCTCACCATGCCGATCACAATTAGTCTCACCATCAGCAAGTCATTTAAACCATACCCGACCCGCCCGAGCCAAGCTGAAACCTCTTGCGGCACCCTCTCATCATCTCTCGCTGGGCCACGTGGATAAAATCTCTGGCCGCTGGTAGGACTTGGCCGCGACCATGAGGGGCGTCTGCCCTGCCGCCAGCGAGTTGTCCGGCTGATCTGTGATTGGGTGGGTGGAGGAAGGATCAAAACAGAATCACCTAGGAGTTGGCGATATGTTTTTTGTTTTAACCAACAACTGTGCATGTGGATGATGATGGTTAGTTAAAGACTTTTCTCAAAATAGATCAGACTGTTGGCTATGACAATTAAACCTTTTGCAATCTTTTGCCGACTGTGGCTGGCAACGGGACACACCCTATGTAGGATGCAATCCTCATGTCATAGCGTGCGTAGAAAAAACACATGAGGATTTGACAACATCTATCATAACATCCTATACAGCAACCATTGGTTTTGTCCATCACTCACATGTAATGCCTCTCCTTTATAAACATCGATGAACTTACATCCAGCACCACACAAAGGGTGGTGTATAGACCCCCCTGAAGATGTATTTTCCATCTAATAACGACCCTTTGGGTGGTGCTGGATGAGTCAAATCATGTTGGGATCCGTTCATCTTCTTTGAACCTGGGCCCTGTGAGGATCCCGGGTCCCTGTTCTGACGAGGGATCTGCTCAAACATCTGGGTGTGTGGCTCAACACAGTGGAAATCCTCACGAAGTTCATCGTTTGATTGACTGTCTTTTGAATGTAATGTAACTCTTGCCTTTCTCCAATCTAGACCCGAAGGTGGTCATAAGTCATGATCCATCAATTTGAGCACAATCCAACATGCTGATAGCTAGCTCATGAAGCAAACTGGAAAACAAACATGCGTTGCAAAAGCACCTAAGATGACGGCTGGGATTCACGTTCACATTTTTGGGGGGACCCTGGCCTGGTCAAATGACAAGGTTCGTTATTGATCGAACATATCCAGAAACAAAGGAATCAAAGAAAGCACTACTTCAACATGGTGAGAAGCACTGCATGAACGCTTCAGGTGTCTTCCAACATGTCTTCATGTGGTGGGGGGGCTCTTGGACTCTTAGAAGTGGATCTTGCCTGACCTCTGTGGCCAGCCGCTCTTGCTGCATTCTGCTGCATTCTGCCCTAAAGAATCCTTGGACCTGACACCTTAGACGATTCCAAGTGTGAAGGGCGCCCTGAAGATTCAGTGCCAAACCCGCCCCAAGAGCAACAACTCCACACCGCCCAGAAACCTTCGAAGTAGCCCAGGTCATAAAGCCCATGCAGCCGGGCATTCACGTCCGCGCGATGCCTCAAATGACGGGACTCGTCGTCTGGTGGTTCTCGAACTCCAGCGGTCTATGCAACACTGGATGTTGATGGTTAATTAGTTGGTTCGTTAACGTTTGTTAAAGGCAATTAAGACAATGATGGTTAAGTTATGTTAAGTTAGATCTCCAGTTCTCCACTTAAAACATCTTAAAACAATCCGCATCAGCAGTTCATCGCCTCGCCCATGCACCCATGCACCCTTGTCGCTGAACGCCGAACGCTCCCCTTTTCGCGAGCGATGCGGCCGAAGCCAAGGAGCTCTGCCAGCAGCTGGATGATGGCGGCATCCCCGGCAAAGACCGCACAGAGCAAGGGCGTCATCCCCTCTCGTACGGACAGCGCGTCCTGAATAGGAGAAACATACGGCTTCGGCGTGGCGGCTGAAAGCGGCGTGGAAGGTTCGAAGTTCTGGGATGTTCCATGTTCATGTAGTGACTCCAAGATAGAAAGCACAAAAAACAGCAGCACAGCGGCCAAGGCCACTTGGCTCAATGGTCCACACTCCACAGGTTAATGGGTCTGGAATCTTGGCCGACCAGGGGCCTCGGCACCTGAAATCAACCACCCCAGCGGTCGGCCATGTCTGGGGGGTGCAACCAGCCTATCGCTTCTCGTGATCACTCATGATCGGTCAACGCCCAGGTCGGCGCCGGGTTGGGCTAGGGAGAGACCCCACTTTGACCCCCGGGGGACGTTACATTGACATGTGAGTTCACCAAAACAATGCCTAGGGCCTCTAACGATCGTTTCCTTTCTTTGGAATCGTGCCGTCGGCATGTAGGCCGAGCACACCTCAAACAGCCATCGTAGCAAAGCCCAGTTCATCACTGCCCCAGTAGGTCGCTTCATCACTGCCCCGGCAGGTCGCCTTGAGGCTGTGAAAGCGGAAGTGCGACAGGAAACCATTGAGCTCCTCGGCTCGGCGCGTTGAGCTGGGCATGTCAGGTAAGCGGATACTTGCCCGACGATGCTGAAAAAGGATAGATGGGTTTATATTGGTTTAAAACGTCATCACCTGTCCACTCTACTAGTGGTGCATTGATATGCATTGATGGGATAATTATGGGATATATAGTGGGTCTATGGATCCAACTGTAGGTTAGAGATGGAAAGAACTCACATGGCCGTGTCTTGCATGACAACCATGTCTTGCACCTGGCCGTGTTACATGACCGATCCAGAATTCTTATTACACCACATGCGTCAAGGGAGTAGATCAAATACAGTAAATGTCCGGCTTATTATGATCCCAATGTTCCGTCATCATCGACTCCAAGTCGATCCAAGCTTCAAATTGGATTCTCTCCTGCGAAGTCGCAACGGCCGTTCGTCACGGTTCCGACTAGCGTGACCAGCCCATGCGCATCTAATCGTCCACGGTATGGTAAACAGTCAATGTAAGCCCGTGCTTGTCTGGTGGTCTTTCCAGCCAACAGGATATGAAAAGAGGAACACATCGCTTTGACAACCCATGCCCAACAGCTGTCCCAGCGCTGCTTCTTCGAATCCTGCGGTTGTAGAGAGAGAGAGAGATCTTCGCTCCCTGGAATCATCATGGAAGTGGCTGGCACCGCCGTTTGCGATGGTTTGCGGGTCATCCCAGGCATCCGATGGCCCGTTCTGCACTTGCAGCATGATGGTTCCAGTGAGTGTAAATCAGCCAAGGAATCACTCTAGTCCCTACAGTGTGGCATGATGTGGCATCGCTCTTTGGAAGATCTGGGGGAACCACCCTCCCCAGCCCTAGGGCTCCAAGTACCTCCTCAGAAGGTATTTGGACCTACCAAACCCAACCCAAACACCTTCTCAGAAGGTTGGAGCCCTAGGGAAGCGGTGATGCACTCCCCCCCAAAAACACGACCAGTCAGTCTTGACCAACCAGCTGGTGTGGTTGACACGGGGCCAATGTAAGCATATATAGATATACTTCGAGATACTTCGAGTGTCTGGGTGAATAGGTGTTCTCTGGCAACTCTTCCAGAACAAACTTTTTGGGCCAGAACGGTGATCATTCCAAGCCAACTAGCCAAAGAATGTCCACCTTGGTCACTGTTTGCGTATTTCTTGCTTGGAAGGTTTCACTGAACATCCTTCAAAGAACTTGGGCTGGTCTACTTGTCAACCCCTCCCCAACTCCGACTCCAACCTGCAACCATCTAAAATCCCCCAAGGCCATAAATTCCCAGTCACAGGACACGCAGCAAGCAAACCGATGTTTTATTCTTGCTTCGAGCGTATACAGTTGGAAGGTATTACATGTGTGATACGGTATGACGGTATGACCCAAATTGCAAACTTATCCAAATCTTGCGTCTGCACCACACCCGCAAGCAAAGCTCTGGCTGTCCCTTCATCTTCATAGTTCACCGATCTGCAGTGAGCACATTCGAACATATCTGAACCATGGTGCCCCACACACTTCTAATCGCCGCTTAAAAAACCGTGGCTGCATCGCATCGGTCGTGTCCTGTCCCAAGAGCTTGGGCCGATGTGCCAAGTAAAAGCGGCAATGCGACAAAGGCCCTTCCCGTGACCTCGGTCGAAGTCGAAGAATGCGCTGAAAGCAACGGAGAGGGGTGAGGCGGAGGAGAAGTACGGTGAGGTGGGGCAAGAACGGTACGCCGTTGTACTTTCTGGCTAGAGGAAACAGGGAAAAACAGCAAATTTCATGTTGAGAGCAGTTTTTGGCTGGCCTTCAGTTCATATAGTTCATTACTTTTGGAGTGGTAAAAGGCCAAGCAATGGTCTGACATCGTTCGCTTTCGGTCCGACCCCGTTTCAGGAAGGCAACCAGTGGCCACCGGTGTCCGTCTGTCGACTTCTTAGACCGACCCATGCAAAGCCCTGCTCCACCAGCTGCACCATAGGTCCGTCCGTCGAGCCACAGATGTTCGATCTTGCTCTCCACGGCGACCTCACCCAGCTTCACCACGACAGCTCGGTCCTTCTCCACGGTAAAGTCGCCCTCCGCGATGGTGTTCTGCTGCCAGTTGAGCGCTGACCTGGGATTTTTGTGGCCCGAGCAACAGGTCACGCCCGGCCTGGACCGAAGGCCGGCGAACCAAACAAAAACCATATATGGTTATACAGTAAACAACAGCTATGGGCTATATGTATATACGCCATAGTTATATATACAACTATGGTTGTATATATACATGTATATACTAAGAATTGACGCTGCAAAGCCATATAAAGCATTGAAGCCTTGGGAGAGATGAGAAGGGACACCTATCCCAAACGCCCAGCGTGGGACGTCTTAAGATCCACTCGAACAGTCGATACCGATAACCTTGATGATCAACATTCACATCCTCCCATCATGAGTCTGTACTGCACAACTTCCAGGAATATGAGAAAACCTTGGTCGTTGATCGTCATTGGGTTAATTCATTGCTCTATAGTCACTAGTCTGTACTGTCTGTCCTCTTCATCATGGCACAACCTGTGAAGATTCCCGTGTACCTCAAGCCTTCTCCACCTGACAGCTCTGTGCAGAAACCCAGCGGCATGTATTCCGCCTCCAGCGTTGAGAAAATCAAGATCACCCGCGTGTCAGGCCTTGGCCACATCGCCAAGATGGCTCAAACCGGCCAAGGGCACCCATCGCTGGCATAAATCATTCCCAGTGGATCCCAGGCAAACCACTATATAAGGAACCAGGGATTCTGGGTCTATGGTTTTAGATGGTTGTATTCTTTGGAACCGCTGGTTAACAGCTATAGTGGTAACTGGATGCCCTGGGATTATTCCAAGACCCGTCCTATGTTAGGGGGCTTCTGTTTTAGGCGCTCCAGAACTCAGTGTTCGTCAGCCTTCAATGCAATGTGACGCGGTCACTATAGTAACTGACACCGGGACCAATTCACTTGCGAGGACCAATTGCTCCAATGCTGGTAGGTACCTAACTTTGGCATATCTGCAACACTTGTCCATTCCTTAACACGTCACATGGACGCGTCACATATGACTGCCAAGCTGCTTGTTGGAAAGCAAGTGGCACCACAATTCGGCCCGGCACCAGCCACGGGAGAGCCAGGAGATGTAGTTGCAAGACTTCTTGGTATCAGAATGCATCATTTCCTCAAAGCCAAGCAAGTGACTTATTGCTTGTTTGCGGAGGTTGTGCATAGACTAGCAACGTCCTTGAAATTGGGAGCTCAAAACCACAGTGGGCATGCCGTTGAGGTGAAACCCTCTCTCATCACCCCATTGCACCTAGTGTCTGGCACCAGAGCGATGAACGCATCGCAAACCTCCACCTGGGCTGGTGGGTCACTGGACAAACAACCTTCACTCGCACAACATCTGGGCCATGATATACTATATAGAACTTTATTGAACTAATGGTGTTGCAATAATATAGTAATGTGATGCACATTGTGTTGTATACAACGTTAACATGTATATTGTTATGTTATAAATAATCTGGGTAGTCAATGGGTGACAGAAAATCGAGCATAATGCCAACTGTTGATTAATGAACCTAGTGATTTGCGCTTGACAAAACACGTTCTTTCATTTGGAACTGCATCCATCAACTCCAAACGTCTAAACTCTCTGTACCTCCTTGGCTCCCTGTGTAATAAGGGAATCTGAATACCCCGATCCCCCCCCAGCTCCTCTCCCTACCACCACCTACTCCACCATCAACCCCCACAGCCACCCCTCATCCATCGTCTCAAGCTAGCATGAAGTTGGGAAACTCCCTCCAGCTGTTCCAAAAAGGGGAGAGCTGGATCCCTCCGGGCAGCGCTCCGGGCAGCGCTACCGTTCCTGTCCCAAGCCACGTAGGCAGGGATGCTCTGCACCGCCTTGGCAGCATCCGTCTCCGCAGTGGACGGTGCAGCTCCGGCTGCTCCGGCCTCGTTGAGGCCCTCCTGCCGCGCGGTGATCTGTGGAATCGCCTGGGCCGGTGCAGCACGAGTAGCGGGACTCCCAGCCACATCGATTTGGAGCCGTATATCGGTACAAACGATCTGCCTCCTGGTGACACCCAGGGTGTGCCGGAGAAAAAAGAACGGCAAAGCTCTTACGTAGGAGTTCGAAGAACCAACAGGAATTAAATCGAACTTAACCATCTCCTATAGCTAATTATAGCGGTGGTGACCGTTCTGTGGCGATCCTAGCCCTGGCTGGATCCGATGAAATGGACATGTTCTCTGGCTGAATTCATGCGCAAAAGGATTCTACGGTTCAACTGGGCGGTGACCATCTCAAAGGTGTGCATTCCCTGGAGAAATCTATATAAAGGGAAGTAACCATGCCTGGCCGCCTGGCCATCATCATAATAACTTGAGGCCAGGGGGAGAGGTCGAAAGCTAGCCGAATCGCACCGGATGTACTAGTTACATAGTCGGCAAAGCATGTAGGGATGACATGTTTTGGGAGGAATCAGGAAGGTTGCTATGTACATACTTTGCGCTAAAGAATGTAAATGTGACATCGCTGACTGGGAAGGGTACATTGGAACAACCCGGGCGCACTCGTTGGCAGGCACGAAGATGCGTGATCGGCAAATCTGGGGGGTAAATTTACCCTCCGCTTTTGTATGCCTTGAGTCGGAAAGAGGGGTAAGCATTTCTGACATCATACGGACTGTACATACACTAGGGCGTCCGTAGTGTAGGAGAAGCACGGGTAAAAGGTATATGGAATAGAGTGTCTTGAGGAAATAGCCGGTGTATGGTTATTGCAAATCTGGGGGGTAAATTTACCCCCCGCTTATGTATGCCTTGCGCTGGAAAGAGGGGTAAGCATTTCTGGCATCACAAGGACTGTGCATACACTAGGGCGTCCGTAGTGTAGGATA
>CAXAMN010007113.1:74803-113657 GCA_963970005.1 Durusdinium trenchii
GCGGGGGGGGTTAGCTTGATATATCAATCTTTAAGGCACGCAGCCCCTCCCACCACAACATTGCTAAAGCAAAGAAGAACTCAGCTAGCATGCTAGCTTTCGTGATTAAGAAGAAACAAAAGAACCCTGCACATCCTGGGAGAAAGACCAAACACAAACAACAAGCCCAACAAGTGCCCCTATATCATGGATGAAACGGAAAAAAAGTCACCCAAAGAACCCCCACCCAATAATTGCTCCATTGTTTGAAGGACAAATTGGCCAAGCCACGAACCAATCCAGAAAAAGATAACCCTTCTCTCCAATGGTCTTCCGCATCTCCGGTGACATGCCCTTCGGAGAGGTGAGGCTCCAGGAGACCAAATCCTCCTCCACCTGCGGCCAGCGATAGCCGCAGGCGAGTACGCGAAGCCGCTGCAGAAGCCGCAGCGGCGGGCAGGTGTTCGTGTTCGTATATCTGGTAATTACGTCTTCTCCTCTCAATTAATCAATGAGTTTTTTCTTCTCCTTTCAATTATACCGGGCTGCCTGCAAGCTTGCGCATCTTTTTGGGACACCTCCAACTTCACCTCCAACCGCTTGCGAGCCGCCCGCTCCACTCTCTCGACCGGTCGGATCGCCCCGGCGTCGGGATAGCGACGCGCCTGGATGGTTCCGTTGATGACGCGTTGGAGGCTTTGCCGCAAGACCGCCATCTGCTCACCTGCGCAGGGCTGCGGGTCATGCGGGTAGGATGCGGATGCAGTGGGATGCGGTTTTCGTGTCTGGGGGGGGCCGTGCGCTTCAAACCGAAGAATGGCAGTGAACTGATGGATCTTGACCAATGCACTCCCTGGAATCATCCATGAAGTGGATGGCATGGCCCTGGAAGACTGAAATCCGAATACCATGTTTCCCCAGGTTTCGAAGGAGACGCGGGATAAACAACCTTAGAAACACCTGCAATGCCCTGGACCATGGGTCAAACCATCGGGCCCCAACCGATGAGCTGAGGTGTTTGTGGGTCAGGTCGTAGGTCGGACCTTGTTCCTGGGGTGATCTTCTACTTCGGGATAGAACTTGAAGGCCCCCTTCTGGTGAAACATCAACGTCCCGTGTTCCCAACGGCCATGGCTTCCCCATCTAACGCTCCTAGACCCCTACGCACCAAGGCACCGACCGGTGCGGTAGGCACCTACCCACCCCCCACAAAGGCTCTGGGCGCCGCCCCGGCCTTGGGGATCTGGATGCTTGGAGCCGATCCACTGGTGCGACACAAAGATGGAGAACATCCCTGCCGCGAGGCGAGCCATCGCGTCGACCGACGCCTTCAAGTCAAGTGATTCCCCATGATTCCCCTATGAAGTCCGGGGAATTCGAAGTCAAGGAAGTTCGACAAATTGAAGGTTAGCATGCCTTTTCACACCACCTGGCCTCAAAACCCATCTCTTTTCACTTCAAGTCGACGGATCGTCGAACCTCTCCCGGAACTGGGGGGTCTTTCTCGTCACGGATAGTGGTCCAAGGAGCCGTTCGGCTGATCGGAACGGTGGACGATGGCCACGGGTTCGGTGTTGGACCACTGGTGTGTTGGAACCCTTTCTCTCCGAGACCCGCCCCCATTGACCCCTGAAATCCACCGCCCCAAGTGATCGGCAGTCCTATGCCAGTCCACTGGTCGGTGTCTGGGACAGGTATGTATGACCATGTTCCCCTTTTTTCAAGCTGATTTGCCGCGCTGCTGGCAGGCCTCCTTCAACCAACGGGAAGGTAGGTATCATCTTTCATGATGTATGAATGATCTCAAACCATCAATGTAATTATAGGTAAATGCATGCTATTCCATACATCGATGGTTTGGGGATGATGGGATGTAACATTTCGTTTGTAGTCTCCTCGCTTTACCCAGGAATATCTCCCATCATCTTCCAAACCATCTCATATCGTCTCCACATAGTCTTCATGCAGTGTACCGCCCCACATCTCTTCCCACGGGAAGACCGCGTTGCCCTGCGCCTGGTTGCCAAGTGTGCAACAGCCCACGCGCCATGAGAATCTGATGTGGCAAGGGCGGGCCCGCCATCTCCAGGAAGTCCGAGACCTGTGAATGGAGAGTGCAAAGCCAAGACCCAAGGCGGCACAGGCTTAGCCCTGAGGTTAGTAAGTACACCGCAAAACTATGCCAAACCTAGCTCAATACCAGGACCCTCCTGTCGGGGTGTCTATTTATAGCCCCTTAACTTAACTGTTAAGGGTTGTCCATTAACCACCCCTTGAAGGCCCTGGTATGATGCGAAACCAGCTCAAGCACTGCCACGGCGGACCGGACACCCAAGGCCTGCGTGACCGGACCCATCACATGCAAACACATCACATGCAAACACTCCATGGGACTGGAATCCTTGCCGATATAACATGGACCTCGAAAGCACCCCCCATGCTGGTAAACAACGTGAAAATGCCATACGGAGTGTTTCGTGACATGGAGGCGGACCATTAGGCCACCTAAAATTAGAAATGACCTTTTTCATCCTTTTTCCCTCAACGAACTGCTGGGTGGTTGCCAGGTGAGGGGTTCCTCTACCACCTCGCCTGCCGTTCCTCCTGACCCCGCTGGCGCGGACCGGACGCCCAGTTCACCTTCACCAGGTACATCGGGAACTTCTGCTCATGGACCGGTCGCGGATTCGCCACCTGCCAAGGTGGAATCATTGGCCCAGCCGAGGTGGAACCGGCTGCTTCTCAAAGTGCAGCAGGGCTCGCACCACTGGGTTGGTTCTATTCAACAGGCCTTTGATCATTTGATCAGTAGCAGTTCAACTAAAATAAATCAGCATCAGTCTCACCCAATTTTTGTTTGGCATTGCTATAAGGCACAAGCTATACTCTCTGTAGCTATTTGGTTCGTCTTCGTCTTCTCACCTGCGGCTCGCCAGTACAACACTGGTTCCCCATGGCGGCACCGGCCGAGTCGCCGGACGGGTTCCTCCACCCCGGGGCCCAGGCCAGCTGCTGCGGTACGAGTTCACCAGGCAAAGGAGGAGCCGAAAGACCAGTCCACTCCCTGAAATAGTTCATCAATCCCCGTTGCTACCGACTACTGAGGTTCACCCCCCTATTTTACTAAACATACTTAAACAAATTTAAATTGTGAGCAACGGGGATGTTCATCATGGGCCAGCGTGGATGGCATGGCCCCGAGTTTGGATGACCATGAAATCCGAATCCCAATCAAATCCAATCAGATAATCAGATGGTTTTCACTCCTGTTCTCATCGTCGCTTCAAGTCGCTGCAGGAAGGAACGGGTCGCTGACGCGCCAGGGAGATCATTGCTGCCAGGCCATGGGGTGCTACATGTCTTTTTGGCCGCGGTCGGTTCAGCGATGGTCGACCAGCTTTGTGACAACATCTGATGAGGGCGCCTGTAAAGAACTCTACACAGGATTTCAATGTCCACATGTCACCCGGTGGATTTCCAACAATGAGTAAATGTCTACCCTATATAGATAGAGACTATTTCTGGGGGCTAGTAACATGTTCCATCATTTTCCTGACTGCGGGCCCTGCAAACCAGATCCAACTTCAAAAGTTGGCACCCAGCTGGCGTCTTTGACGTCCAGCCCTTCCGTTTGGAATGGGGCCTGGGGTCGGGCTCGACACCGCGCCCGGCTTCTGGGGCTCCAGTCCCCGATTGAACGAGCTCTAAACCTGGTCATTCCTGTAATAGATCACCTTGTCTAACTTCTGGGTCCCGCGTCCCTCACAACAACCTCTCTACTGCAAACTGCGGCGTCACACCGCGAAGGTGGCCAACCTGGCTTCGGCGTCCGGCGGAGCGTCCACCGAGGTCACCGACGTCGAACTGTTTTACTATAGGGAAGGCCGGGCCTGTGGCAACACAGTCCGGTCGTCTAATAGTACGCCTGAGGACAGTCTAGGTTGATCTGCACCAGACACACTTGGGATCAGAAATCGTCCTCAGGTGCCTGTGACGTGAATCCTTCTGCCTGTGCTCCTGTCCTGCCACCTGACCTAAGCCTCAGTAGTAACCTGCTCCCAACCCCGCTTCAGCCTGCCCTGATTCCCCCCTTCCCGCCCCCCAAAGTTCTGGCTCAAGCCAACAGGTAGCAAGGGCAACAAATGCTTTTGACCAAGCTCCAGCGCCAGATCCTCAGGGGTCTTCCCCATGTCGTTGGTCAACGATACATCCTCAGCTCACTAGTTGGAGGTTGTCCAAACGGGCAGCCATGTAAGCCTGCTATAGCCTGTGCTTAACCTGTCAAAAGTCACCCTCTAGCACCTTTGCAGTGGTTCTTCTGATCTCCTCTTCCCAGTCGTGTCCTCTTCCGACCCTCTCTCTCTGGCGGTGACTCCGGCGACCGATGCGCCCCGTGCTACGCGACCACCCAAGGTACGGCATGATACTCCAAGAGCAGTTCCGCCAAGCGTTGATCGCCCGACCAGGCTGTAATGCCCAAGGGCGTGATGCCCGGAAAATAGGCCAAGTGTTGCACCTGGTCTGACCAGGTGAAAAGGTGCTTCGGCTGCGGGTGGGTTGGAAGTGGAGGCCAAAACGAGAGTTCGTAAGCGATGAATGGGCTCACCCCCCCCATTCATGTGGCGGCAACGATATCAACCTTTCAGAAAACCCAAGGAACCTTTATGGAAGTGCGAACCGCGTCGGTGCATGTCTGACAAAGCTCTCTCGGTGCGGCTTGGGAATGTGCAAACAGGTGTGGACACATGCGAACAGGTGTGGTGACTGGTGTGACGGAATGACTGACGCCTAATGGGATGTTGGCCCCTTAGCTTGTCCATCATTGAGTCCAGTGATCAATTTAGTGGTTTACCATGGTTTACCATTGCCTCTTCTTCTGTTACCCTGTGGGCCAAGTACACCGCCATTACATGCCATTACCATATCAATAACAAATACAGTAATATGGATGGCAAAGACCCTTCAAAAAAGGATTCTTTTCCTTTCCTTTACTTCACGGGGGGGTCTTCACTCCACTTCCACCATGATTCTTTCAGGGAGTATGCTCTCCCTGGAACTCGCCTGGAAGTCGAGTACACTCTCCCCTCGTTGGTAGAGGAGGCCATGATCTTCCTTTCAAGGCCATGTCATCCACTTCCACCATGATTCTTGCAGGGAATGAGGCCATTTTTCTGTACTTCGGCATCCCCATCCTTCCACCCCCACCCGGCTGTACCGATTCTGTCTGCCGAGAGGCTCGACGGCTGCGTGGGCGGAAGTAGCTGTAGAGGTTCGCCAAGGGAATGCCCACTTTCAACCAACCCTTTGGACGGGCTTGCGCATTCCTGAGGCGTTTTTGGGGGCAAGGATATTTCTCTCGTTGAGGCGTGTTTTTCTCGCGAATTGCTCTTTTTGAGGCTTTCTTCGGTTTTTTTGTTTGTTAAATTCGTTAGAGGTTGCTTTTGGAGAGAATGAGGGTCCAAAACACAATGTTCGATTGTTAACTTATCCAGTCATGATGTCACACCTAGTGTGCAACCTGGTTTGGTTGGGTTTGCCAAGGCCATACAGTGGCACATCACCTTTGTGACATGCCACCAGTGGCGCGCAAGTGCGTTTGTGCGAGCCCAACCTGATGAGTCTTCAGAAAAAAATACATGATCCAAACATGTTCCAACACATGAATTCCAGTACATCCTCAGGCAGCTCTCGTTGCACAAGAACGGTCCCCCAAGGAATTGAGTTGGGGACAACGACTTGCAAAAAAGCAAGCAAGCACGTGTCTCTTTCAGAGTTGGCAGCACCTTAAAGGATCAAAAGCGGTTTGAGCGAGAGAGGGGGGGCAAGGGATGCAGGGAAGGCATGTGTGAATGTTCGAAGCCTAGGCTCACGTCAGCACGAGATTCGATGAGTATACGCGCAGATTCCAGTGCCTCAAGCCGCCCAGATAGGGCCAAGCAAGAACTTCCAGAAATCTGCTCCAATGATCGTATGATATGTGTATTTTTATGTATTTTTCCTTATTTTTCTTCTGGCCAGTGCCACAGTTCTTCGATTGGCTCAATTCATGGATGCCGACTTTGGGAAAACCACGCTGTCATGCATCAACTCGTTTTGCTGCTGCCCGCCTCGGGATTGTCACGGCTGTGGATTGCCAGGCCATGCAAAGGTGTATATCCGATGATGTGGACTTTGTTGGCTTGGGCGTTCGTGTCGTTGGGGCTATACCTGAGAACTTGCACACGAGGGTGAAAGATCTCATCTTTGATGTTGTGTTGGTTGTTATAGGTTACGCTACTAGTAGGTTAAACCAAAGCCCATGTAATACCCTTAACACTTCCCGACATCATCCGATTCAATGTAGACTCGGATGAACATGAATTCCAAATAACTGCAGGCTCCATGTCCATTGATTCTTTCAGGGAATGTTTTCTGGGAAATGTACCCTCCAAACTGAGAATTGACCGGTGCTGTACACTCCCATTCTCCTCTACAACCCAGTGGTTTTTTGGGGGTTCCATGTGGTCCTCTGCAGGGAAGGTCGTAAGGACCGGTCATCCGCCGCAAGGGTTGGTCCTCCGTGTCATCCACGTCGCCGGGGCCGCATGAGGTAAACACCACTTGGGGAAGCAACATATGCAGTTTGTATTTTAATAGGGAGGTTGGGGGGAGACCCCCAACCAATAAGTGTTGATCTATTTCTTTTCTTCCAGGGAGTCGAAGAAGTAGGTGGTCTCCCCTATTTTCATACACACCAGGCCCATATCATCCCAATCAATTGTTTGTTGAACGGCACGCCGTCTCGAGCGAGACTAAGCTTCCCAAACACCCATATGGACCTCGTACTGAGGTGTTAGACCGTGATAGGGAGGGGTCTGAGGTCTCAAATCCATAGGTTTTCAGGGATCAAGGGCTGGTTGGAGCGTCTGGGCAGAAGGTCATGTAACATGTCTAGAGTCTAGAGCATGCTCGCATCATCTCACATCCACCATCCATGACCAACTCCGCCCCATCCACCACCTGCCTGTTGCTCAAGAGCCCGGAATATCCAAAAAAAACACAGGGAGACTCAGAACTCACTTGTTCTGGTCGCTCCCGGAGGACTTCCATCCACCACCAGCAGCAACTGAACCGCCGCCCAGGCGCCCCGCGTCCAGGATCGACTGCACGGTGGAGGCCGACGCCCAGCTGGCGGCTCCAGTGAGCGCTGTCAGGTTCCCCGGGCCGCTGTGCTGGAAGTCCGCGCGCGCAGCCAGCAGCAGCTGCGGACGAGACAGGACAGGAGCGCTGGATGTGTGGGATGGATTTTGGGATGATGGGTTGGCGGAGGTGAGGTGAGTTGTAGGATTGGAATGAGCTAGGGGAGCTAGGGGAGGCCAGGCTGGGGATCCTAGTCGCTGCTACTTTCTGAATGGCACAAAGGAACGCAACAAGGCTTGGTGGAAGTCAACAGGCCTATGTTACCTCGCTCTTTCTCACCTGTGCTTGCTTAAAACAAGCCACCAAGCCACTTGACTGTACTCGCAAGCAGCCTAAACTCATAAACATCTACAATATATATATATATACAATATATATAATATAATGTCAAGTTAGGATTAATCAATCCCCCCTAGTTAACCCGAGCCCACAAAGCCGCCGAAAATTGCCCAAAAAAAAAGTATTATTCGCTGTTGATTTCCCCCCCTATGGTCTACTTTTCTACCAACAATCCCCCCCAGTTAATCCGAGCCCACAACCAGGTCAATTTTTCGTATTACTACTACTACTACTGCTACTGCTGCTGCTGCTACTACTACTACTCCTCCTGCTGCTGCTGCTCCTGCTACTGCTACTAGCTACTAGCTATTGCTGCTGCTGCTGCCTCCTCCTCCTCCTCCTGCTCTGCTAGTGCTACTGCTACTGCTGCTGCTGCTGCTACTGCTACTGCTACGTGCTACTACCACGACCACCACCACCACCGCCACCACCACCATCACCACCTACTACCTACTACATGTTTGATGAAATCCTTAAAAATGTCTAGGGCTCAGGGCCTATAAATTGCCTTATTAAAAAAACAATTAACAACAATCTTTTGACAAGCTCACAAAGGGTAGCCCTCACAAGGTCCCCTATCAATAATCTGCACTACTACCCCCTATTAATTTGATCCTGTGTCCCTGGCCTTTTCTTTGTGCTACTACTACCTACAACCTACTACTACCTACTACCTACTACCTACTACCTACTACCTACTACCGACGACGACTGCGACTACGATGGCTCCCTGAGCCGATAATTCAGGGGGGTGGACCTCATGAGTGGTATCTCAGACCTTGTTGACCTTGTTGACCTACCATGTGGGGGGGGGGTTAATTAATCCGGTCTTGACATTATATTTGTTTATGTAATATTGATATGAAGTAATATATATGTATCACAAGTTTATATCACATGAACCGATGAATCAAGGAAATCTCTCCGAACTCTGTCAACCGCTGGTCCCAGATCTGTCAATGAGTGGTGCGTCGTCGCGTCCTTCACATGCTCGGGAGATCGCACCAAGTAGGTGCACTTGATGTATGTCCTAAAAGCAGAACCGCTCAATGTGGAGCTAGGATTTGCAGCTCAAGCTCAATAAGGAACCTGGTGAGACAAAAATAACAACAAAACCAGAAATGTTAACAAGAAAAAGGAATTATACACCATTTAAACAAAACAACAAACATCACCTATAAGCCTTATTAAGCCTTAAGCAAAACCAGGCAAGGTTGGCTTCACCAGCAACTGCTCTTTTGGCAGGTCTGCAAGTTGCTGAGCGCGGTGCAAATGTGGGCATGTTTCCAACAGTTTCCAACAGTGTTCTTCCAACATCTTCCAACTGATGCAGTTTCACAGCGATCAAGGTAAGGACTCTATAGACTCTATCAACGGTTGATCTTCCCAAACTTGCGCATCTGCAAGGCGAAATCAGCCCAAACATCGGGCACTCCTTGACTTCAGATCCACGTCGGCGCGCATCTCCAGAAGGGCAGAGATCACCTCCGACTCCTGGCGGCGCGAACGGCGAACGGGGTGAAGTCCGAACGGGTCTGACCGGTGAAACACAGGAACTGCGGTGGGCCGGGCTTAAGGCCGGGGGCGGGAGTGGTCGGACTCGCAAGAAACTGGACGAAAGCCATGGTTTCGTGAGTGCCAAGCAGCCCAGGACCTCCCAAGTCCTAAAAAGAAAGCATGGCATATGTATATATAGTGCCAACCACCCCAGGACCTTCCAAGTCCTGAAAAACTGCATATATGATCATATATGGTCATCTACATTCCCTAAAAATACCTGAACTAATCAGGGGACGTGGAGTGAAACCCACCTGTTTGGTCTTCGATCTCGGTCTTCTTTTTCCCGTAGCAGCTAAGCTGGGAGTGTAAGCCATGTCTCACTCAAGCCTCGCCTGTTGTGACTTCAGCGCTGCCATCAAAGGAGTCTGACTATCAAAATAACCTCAGGAATGCGTGCCACTGCCGTGGGCGAACGACTCAACCTTGCGCCCGATGGGTTCCCTCATTGTGATATCTTTGCCTTGCCAAAGAAGGACCTCCATCTCGATTGGATCCAACGATCAACCTCACCCATCTCACCAAATCCAACCAAATAATTCCAATCTATATCCCAACATGAGTCATGGTGACTTCATAGGGAGCTTCGCCTCCAAACCCACACGACGCCGCACCAGCCCATCAGTCCAAGGCACCCAAGGTCTCCAACCCATGCAGCCGGCCATTCATGTCTGCCCGCTGCTGCCCTAGCAGCCGCAGCATCTCCGCGTCGCCCGCGAAGAGCGCACACAGCACCTGAAGACTGAAAACACCGCCGCCTGGGGAGATCGAGAGGTGTCAGTGCTTCAAAGAAAGCGCCCCCCAGAGAATAGAATCCGAGTACCGGCACCTGTTTAAAAAAACAGGACCAAATTAACTAACAACTCATGTCGGAGACCCCACGACCAGCACTTCGTCCGATTCATGCAACTATACCAGCATATATAGCCAGTCTTGAACGAGCGAGGGCATACAGGCCATCATTCGGTGCAAAGGCGAAGGAATGACGCACGTGCAACCCGCCTTTGCACGTGCAATGCTGGCGCATCCACGACGAACCCCCTCCGGCCACCCACAACCCACAACCCACCACCGAAACGCAAACCTGGGCGCCCCGTTCATGCTGCTGGTGTCCTCTACGGCTGCTTTGAAGTTGGGGAACCGAAAGAGCTCCACGAAGTGCTGCGGCGACGTGCTCCGCGCCGCGGCCGTCTCCTGGCGTGGATCCCGGCGACGGTGGCGCCAAATGGGTCCGACTCGAGGTGCGGTCTTGTCTAGTTCCGCACACCCGTCTTATTGCAAGCAGAATGATCTTCTCAGCCGGAGCAGGAATGCCATGGTTGGACTTGTGAAAATCTGTACAAGTTTTCGGGCTCACCGCCCTGGTCACCTGAAGTCCCTATAGAAGTGTATAAGTGAGCCAGAATTGTTATCCAGCTTCTTCAAAGTGACCTCTTAAAGGTTCCTAAGTGACCCTTAGGCGGCTTAAGTGACCTCAAACCAGGTTATCAAAAGGTCACTTTGAAGAACCAGGATAGTATGATTAATTGTTACATGTTGTTGTTCCTGCCGCCAAGCAGTCTATATACACTGTAGCCCGGCCGCATCGAGCTTGTGCTTTCCATTCTTACGACCCGCTGCTCGACGACCCGCTGCACCCGTACGACCCAAAACGGTTCCCGCCTGCTTGAAGAGCCGCGGGATGAGGGCAGAGTAGAAGCGATAAGCCCACAAGGGCCCCTTCTGGGAGAGGTATTGGATCTTGCCTCACCGAAAAGGACTGTCAGGAACGCATGGAGGACCGGGATCTATATAGAACGATATAGGAATCTGTAGCAAGGTACCTAAGCGGTGATTGCAACCTCACCTCACCCTTCCTTGCAGCAACCATAGTGAGTTGGCAGAGTGTGGCACACCAATTCGGGCGCTCATGCAAAGACGTTGCAAAAACCTCGCCCTGGCCTCCATTCGGTCATTCCATTCTTTCAAGTCGGATTCGTGCTAGTGCTAGCTCATGCGCGCGCGCGAGTGGCCGATCCCCCCACTTCGGCTGGCTCCACTGGTTGCACTGCTGAGCCACTTTGCAAGGCCAAGTGTCCCAACTGCACCACCACGGCTCGGTCACTCCTCAGCGGGCGGAATCGAGAGTCGGCAGGCAAAACGAAAGAAACACCCGCCAACCCCAAAGGATTAAGAACTTTATCTAGACCTAGACTCTTGGCCAAGAACTTCTCCGATCCCCCACCCGCAGAGGAAACAAAAACACGACCTTCTAATGACCTAATTCCTGCCCACATCGATCGTCCCAAGGCTCTCCACCGTAAATTGCCCGTTGCTGATGCTATTGTGCTGCCAGTTCCTGGCGTTCACCACGTCCCGGGCGAGTCCGGAGGTCAGGGGGCCATGTGCCGAGACGTGGCTGCGGCTCTTCACCGCCATCTACTGAGGCCGCCCAAGTCTTGGTGTCCCATGCTGTCCCAACTGGAGGCTGCCAGTGACAGCCCAGTTGGGACAGCAGGAGGTACAACCCTCCAGGCCCGAACCCATGGGAAGGGTTTGGTTCGGATCCAGGATGGTCCGGAACTCATGGATTCTTAGGGTGCTCCAGCTTTGCCAGTTCTGTTGTGAATTCCACCTACGGCCGCGTAGTAGCGGGCCAAGGGTTCAATAGTCCAATGAAATACCCTTGAACCGGCCACCAATCCCGCAGCCCAGGCTCAAGGCAAACATAAACTCCACTTCGAGCTTGCTGTGAATCACAATCACTCGGGTATCCTAAGACAGTCAGGGATCGGCCCAGGGGCCAGAGCATGAACGGAAACACCATACCGAACAGGCACAGGGAAGAGTGGACGTCAGGACGTCCTCTTCGGGAAAGGCCATTCTCCTCTACAAACAGGGTGCCATCCACTTCCATGATGGTTGGAGAGAGGGTGCAACACGTGTAGTTGGATCCCAATTACATCATGATGCCATGCGGCCATGCCATCTCCAAATTTCTGGTCACCCGACCTAGCCTGATAATAAACAATCCAGATCAATGAGGTGCTGAACAGCTGCACCAATCCCCACCTCTTGGCCCTTCACCTCCCACCTCTCCGCCCCGCATATCAGACCTCCTTGATCTGACCAAAACAACTGGTGAACTAAACTGTTACACTTCGTTATACGATTTATATACTTGAGCGGGGAAACACGAACTGTCGGGACCTTTTCTGGTGAGGGACTGACTCCGGTGTTTCAGGAACGTGCCCCTTGGTCAATCATGGATGAAACCAACAAAGCCAGAGAGCACAAGAAGGCTCAAGAGGAACACCGTTGCGGTCAGATTGCGCCACACGGCTCTGCAGAGAGGCGGTGCGTCGACGCTCGTTTGTGTAAAGGTGTGTGAAAACAGGCGCGCGTAAAGGTCGCAATGCGTAAACGCTCGCATGTGTACCAGCTATGGTCCCACAGCTGCACGCACTGTGTCAGGATTACAGGCCTGCACGCGTTGCGTCGAAGCCGCAGTGACCAACCCCCTTGTAAGGATAGTGCTGGAGGGGTGCGGCCGGTACTGCCAGGGATGGACGTCACGCTATGGTGGGTGTGCTCCACGATGCGGTAAGATTTCGCCACGCTAGGGTATAAGGCTGAGTCGAATGGTGTTCCGCGACGCGAGGGGTTTCTCCACAGGGCTTTGCAGAGAGGCTGTGTTGCATCGATGCTCGTTGATGTCGAGCAATATGGTCTGTGAACGCAGTACGCGCTGTGTCAGGCTGCCGGGTGCGCACGCGCGGCATCGAAGCCGCATTGCGCGACCTCATTGCGCAGGGTTCGTGCTGTATTGCGCAACCTCATGGCCAGCGTCGTACTGCAGTGACTGCTGAGCGCATGACTTCACCTTATGTCCAGAATGCTAGCAGTGCTGGCGACGAGACGACGAGGGGAGGGGTCGAGGAGGGGAGGGGAGGGGGGGGGGTCGAATCAATTGACTTATCAATGAATCATCACATGGGAGGGGGGGGTGAAAGAGTGACTAGGGCGTACACGGTAGAGGTGCAGACCGCTAGTGTCTTTTATGCGCAGAGTCTTATCCTCTTGCTCTTTGAGCCTTGAAGCAGTCAAGTATGGACACACTATATCGGCTGTTGGAGTGGAACCCTGTACAGGTAGGCTCTACTTTTCAGCAGGCACAAGATTCATGTCCACTCCTAGCTGATTGCGTATGTCGCACACTCTTTTTCTACTGCAAGGCTAAAACAGTCCAGCTAGCTCTAGCAACTTAAAAGAAAACTACGGTGCCATGTACTTACCTAATCCAGTGTGTTTCACACTATAGAGAAGGTAATCTCAAAGCTACTAAATACAGTGAGGGAGCAATAGCTGACTCACCTCAAGTACAAAATCAAAACGATAATGTACCTCGGCTGGAGACTGTACTTTTCACAGGCGGAGATACCATGTACCGGCGCTCACTAGCTCTTTATGGCCTGAGTTAAATCAAACTAAAAAGGGAAAGCGGCTTTTTCTCTACAGAGACCTATAAAAGAATCAAACGACACTCGCGTAACGAAGAACTAAAAATTCAAGACCGCACAAATGCAATTAATTAAAATGCCTTGCAAAATGCAAGGAGCGTACGGTCCGAGGAATAATCTTCTCGTGACGTGGTCTCGACCGCTTTCATCCACAAACAAAATAAAATTGCAAAAGGACTCTTTCTCATTTACATCAAAAACACAGGAAGGAGATACCGGCAAATGTATGTACAAAAATCTTGCACTACAATTGCAAATCATGAAATGACTTAATCATCAACCATGACTGGTTGTCCATTAGAGGTCATCTCAGAAAAAGCGGCTGGGATAGATATCATCAGTTATGCAAAACTGTCCATACCTATCTACATGCTAAAGCGTATAAACCTGGAATGCAGGAGTATCTTCTTTGATAAAAAGTTTCTCCTCATTGCAAACCAGAATTTATTAAAACTTCAGCCTGGCAACTTAAAGTCAAGCTTGGAAGCAAAGTATCAGCTGTAACCAGAAGTATCTTCACTTCCTAGCCATCATTTAAATTTCAGCCTTCGCTCAGGAATTATGCCGCTGCAAACGATGAAGCTGCTTGATCAGAAGTTGGCGGCCTTCCTTTCCTTTTATTCTCTTTTTGTTTCTCCTTCCTCCGCAGTTTCGCCTCATGAAGAGTTGCTCCCATGCGATACTGTCTTCTGTCTCCAGATGAAAAGGAAGCTGGTCTGAGTGAAATAAACATTGGACCATGACTGTCCTCGTCAGTGGGCCTTGGGCACATAACCTCCGTGTCAATCATAGCAAAGTTCTCTGAAAAATTACAGATGAACTCCTTCGTGCTCACTGTGGAATTTTCATATTCCTCTTCACTCATTGAATGACCCCATTCAACAATGGTAGACAAACATGTATCGCCAAGCTGTGATCCTTGGTATTCTTCTTTTTCAACAGTAGAATATTCTTCCCAGAGTTTATCAAAGTAAACTTCACACTTCTTGAGGACCTGTGAAGTTGAACTGTAAAATGTTCTGGGAATAGGTGCTTTGATACCAGGATCTGCTTTTACACGAGCTTCTGAAAACCTGCGGATCCAATGCTGCAATGGTGCTGTAATAGTAGTTAGCCATTGGCTGCCTTTTGTACCCAGACATTCTGTAGGCCAAACTATTTGCATCACCAGAAATGATGTCCACCTCATAGACAAAACACTCGTAAAGCATCAATGCTGTCTGTTCTCCTGTCAGTAGGTGGGCATCCACAGCACGGTGTGTATCAACATGATAATTACAGACTCTGATGGTATGCATGTTCGCTCGAGTAAGTGGAACACGCTTGTCCTCAGGACCATAGTCATCAAATTCAAAGTCTGCATCCTTGAAATCTTGACGAGGCCTTGTTTCTCCAAAACAAATCTCGTAGATAGCCCAAGTTACATCACGCTGTTCACAGTGACCAAGGTCTTGGTCATGTCCAGCAATGATCTTGACATATCCACCTGGTGCCAATCTAGCCATCACTGCAAGATTCTCCCAATCATTGAAACAAACTGTCCAATTCTTTTGCTCAATGAATTCCTTGGCAGGAACAAGAAGATGAGCCTCCTGGAGAATCACGACATGTGCACGTAAAAAGAAGAGCATGTTGAAGAAAAGGTTGTTCTCAAATTGCTCATTCTGAAGTGACATGGCGCTCTGTTTGCGTGGCCTCATTGCACTATCAAGTCCTTGGAGAAACCTTGGTGTGGTGTACTTCTGACCACGAACCATGTTGCCATAGTTCCAGGATAAAAATGTCAAGGACTCTGAGCTGGCCAATAAGTTAGTTCCATATGGTTCTTCTATTCTTCCCTTGAGGAACCTTCTGCACAGCTCTTCATAGAAGGTGACAAAATCCCAACTGGGTCCCTTGGGACCATATGATTCCAGTTCCTTCTTAAGTTCCTTCTTCGTCTCCTCCAATTCTTCTCGAGCATGTTGTGCCCTTTCAAGGGCCTTTGGATCGACCTGATACTTGCCATCCAAATGAATGATGCGATCATCATTGATAAAGAATCTCTTCAAATCATGCTCTGGTTCGTGTTCATAACAATCAGGTGGAGGTACTGGACAGATATTACGAATGGATCGAACAAAATCATTCTCGTTGATCCTTGACTGATAATGAGGATGGGAAATCTCACCTTTTCTGAAACAAACATGATTCAGCAATCTTGCGTGAGTTTCCCTGAAGCATAGTTGATAAAAGCCAATACCTGGATCTCCTGTAAGCTCTCCAAGCAACTTCAAAGGTGAAGTATGCAACTCATAGGTATTGTCAACTTTTGTTGTATCCTTTTCAACAACTACTTCAGATGGAAAAGATTCCTGGATTTCAGCCTCCAATTTCTTCTCTCCATCATCCTCTCTGACCTCTTTTATTTTCTCCACCGCCTCTTTCTTCTCTTCCATGGTTGCATCATCCTGAACTTCTTCATGAAAATGAGGATCAGGTATTTTATTCAGGCGGCTTTTCTTAGATTTCGGCAGACGTGGAGTATCATCAAGGTTAGCATCCATCTCACCTGATGGTAAGTACGATGCAGCCGAGTCCTCACCTATCTCTCTTGACAGAAAGTATGGTGTTGACTCCTCCTTGGCTTCCTCCTGGTCCACTTCCATCTTTGGTTCCTCTGAAGGAAAAACACCTGCATTCTCATCAAATATTTCTTCTTCCTTTTCAGGTTCAACTGCAGGATCTTCTTCAGGAACTTCCTCTTCCATATTCTCATCTTCTAGAAGTGTCCTACTTCCAGTATAGATTCCACCAGCGATAGTGGAGACTCTTGTATAAGGAGGAACTTCTTCACCTGCCTCAAAAGCTTGTTCTGCAACATCCCTGGTGAGCAAGTCCTCTACAAGATTTTCTCCCTCGGTTCTTGGAAGAGGTCCTGAGGTCTCATAAAAATCTGTCCTCTCTGAACTGAAAGCTTCTGTCGCCTTCTCATTGTCCTTTTGATCCCTGAACAGATGAGTAATCTTCACAGCTTCTCCCTGTAGCGCCTGATCACCTCCTCTATACTTGTCGACAATGGAGCGCCATACTGGAACATTATCATCATCAAAATCAAGCTCCATATCATCTGCCAGCAAGTTTGAGATGTTTTGAGCTGCCTGTTCTTCTTCTTCATCACGTTCTTTGGCAAGCTCCTCATCCTTCTGGATCTTGAAGATACCCTTCAGGATGTCTTGTAGTACCTTTAAGTTCAGCTTCGATGATGGCTCATACGTCCCTGAACTTACAGGCTCAACTACAACACGAGAGCAAGAAATCGCCTCCAAAAACTTGGAATTGTATTGGCGTTCAAACTCTTCCTTCTTGATCATCTCATACAGGGGATCAGAAACTGCAACACGCGCCTGAACATACTCACGAAGTTGATAGCATGCATGTTGCACAAATCTACTGTTGGAGTTGTGAAGAAAACTCTCTAAATGATTCCTGTCACGGTCAATCAAATACCACACAATTCTTGCAGAAAAACGGAATTTCTTGAAGTTCATAGCAAAATGTGTATGATACTTCTCTGGATTCACTTCTGCTTGTAAGGCGGCCTCTGAAGTCTTGTAGGCTGGGAGATTTGTGTCTGGATCCAAGATCATAAACTCTTCCCACAAGATCGAGTGGTCAAGAACCCACTTGGGAAGCACCTTGATGAAAAAGTCACAAACAAGTTCCGACACAAGGTGCATGACACGACCAATCTCTTCCTCCTGCTTGAAGCGATAGTGCAAGTTGGCAAATAAGGGATTGTTGAATGCTTCCTCCACTGTGTTGCCAAAATTATCCCACTGAGGTTCTGGAATACCAAAGTTCCAACCCAGCAATTTGGGATCTCTGCACATATCCAAGAAGCTTGAAAGTTCTATGGATTGAATACCATGGTCTGTCAGAATTTCAGCCCAGCGGCGTCCATTCTCCCAAGCACGGATGAAGAAAAACTGTTGGTATCCAGTTTGTGCCAACTCCATCCACTGAGAAATTCCGGTTTCAAAACTCGGTGCATACGTCTTGGGATCTTCCTCTGTTCCATAAACACTTGGACGTAGCAACTTGTACCTTCTACAAAAATATTCTCTCTGGTGCCTTGTCAACCTGTCCCAATCCCTCACTAGAATCACGTCTTCTCCAGTGCTCTGGAGTACACGTGTTCCTACACGATCATGGAGTGATACCATGCCAATGTCATATACCATCCATGGGTTGAGAACCAGGTTGTTGACATTCTGAATGAACCATGTCATCTCACGCTCAGCAACATGAGCAGAATCATCTTCTTCATCTTGTTGAGGTTCTCCAGAAGTCCTGGCTGTTGAGCTCTTCGAAGTGATGTCCTTCCAAAGGTGGTCAAAACGAATCACTTCCTCATCAGCCTTCACCAGTTTTGCCTGATCCTTGCTCAAAACTAATGGATGAACCATAAACAAGGACCTTGAGGTAACACCATCTCCATCGACAATCAACTTTGGAGCACTATAGCCTAAGATACTCCAAGGATCACGACCATTAATCTCTTTAGGTGTTATCAAAGACCATCCTTGTAGATAATGGCCTTCTGACATCACCTGACGTGACCTCAATCGTGAACGATTGTACTCACGTTCAGGATGATTCTCATATTGGACAAAACGGGCGATAGCACCTAAATTCAGATCATCCAACCAAAGAAGCATATGCCTCTTAACTTGTTTTGTCTCAGGCTCATCGGCATGAATCCTCCTGAGAAGTTCTCTGGCATATGGCTTGTCAATAGATAGTCTGGTGAACAAGGCTCGCACTCTCTCTTGTTGCACCTTCTCACTATTGATGAGCTCCATCATCTCCTCTGCGGACTTAGGATTTCTCAACTCCTTAGCTGGATCTGGAGCATCTTGTGGTTGTGGTTCATCCACACTAATGTCCAAGTATGTGGGCTCTACATCACAATGTGCAAGCACCACTCCATTGTTGCTGAAGTACAGAGGACGTCCAGCCCGAAGCCAAAGAATCACGTTAAGCTTCACATACAAAGGCTGTCCATAATCCCTTGGAACCACTGTACCTGGGCCTAAAGGAATGTAAAGCGAAGTTTGTGGATTGCTGTACATAAAATGAACATAATCTCTTCCTTCACCTCTGTTCCTTCTGTTCCAACTTTGAGGGTCTCTCATCAAACCATACCTCTCAATGCTGGCCCAGTTCTCCCTTCTGGTAACATGAAAAACATGTCCCAAACATCTTGCCTCAATAGAAGTCAATCTATGATTCAACTTCTCTGGACTGATGTTACATGAGAGTCCTGTATGCCCTTGGTTCACTCCCAAACGCATGGAGAAGGGCATATCATATTGATTGCCTGTGTTGTACCAAACATTCTTGTCTAGGCGAATCACCAAATGAAATCTTTGCTTCTCATCGCTATGCAATATAGCAAAGAAGGCATTAGGATAAATACGGAAAGGTGATGGCATACGAGCAGTTCCCTCTGTGATCAGAGGCATAGGCTCTATCATTGCCCTATTGTCCATCAACCTGTCGAGAGAACGATCATGTCGTAGCATATAGTTGAGCCCCGTGGCTATCTTTCCATAATCGTTTTGCCTCCACGCGACTCTTGTTGCCACGAACTGTCTGCTTCTCTCATATTCATCCTCTTCCTCTTGGGTGACATAGCCAAGAGCGTATCTGGCAATCTCTGCGAACCACCGTATTCGAAAATTAAACTTAGCATGGTTCTCAGGTGCCAAACACATTGCAAGAATGTCAGTTAGGATCAATTCATCCTGCTCTGAGTTCTTATGGAACTCAACTGGCGCACGTGGGCGTCTCAAACGATTTGCCCAATTCTGAGGTTGTCCCCAGGGAACCTTTTGTGACCAGTTTCGAGCATACTCAAAGATGTTGACCGTATTGGACGCTCCCTGACCGGCCATCTCTGTTGATACAAAGTCCACCGGTGAGAGGCCAGTGTCCTAAGTCTTAGAAATGACAGGTAGTCAACGATGCAACGCAATAGTCTTCGAAAGAAAAGTGCTGATCTTGCCAAGCTAATTTGAGCCGCAGGCACAAATTCATGAAAGAAACTCAAATTTCTCTCAAACAAAAACACATGCATTGAATTCTCTCCTCTCACTCTCAGTGCAAAGAATCTCCAAGATAAAACACATCATGTGAAAAGTCAACATGTGTGCATACTGTAGGAAGCCATCCACGCATATATGCCTTGTGTTCAATAAGAGATCTAAAAGGTGGATGTGCATCGACTTCCTTCAAACAACCACTGCGTACTGCATCTATCAAGGCCTGAGGACTAGCAGACTTCTTAGTAAGACAGTCAGCAAGACACCACTGAGTGCGTATATGTGACAAGTCAGCAATTGCACCAGAGCATGCTTCCTTCCTAAGCATTTGGATCATATGAATAGTCTCCTGTTGCTCAGGAACATGAGTAGTACTAGCTGTAGTCACAAGTTTGTTAGCATCAGTGCGCATGTGAATGTCAGTAGAGTAGCCTGTAATGTCCTTGATCAAGCCTCTAAGCATTTGGCAAGTGCCATAACACTTCATAAATGCATACAACTCTGCAACAGTTGTGGACAGGGTTGTTCTCTTGATCTTAGAAGATTCAAAGAAAATAAGTGAGCCTTTAGTGTTCTTCTGTTTTGCCTTCCTTTGCTCACCCATAAAAATAACCATAGCACGCTGAGAGGATTTGTCACTGTTGTTCCTGAATGCGGCATCTGGCATAGCAATTAAACGTGGACTACCTTCAAGTGGCCAAAGCCGTAATTCCATAGGGTCAGTCACGATTTGTTTGCACAGCTTGTTCAGGGCCTTGCAATCACCTATTGTAGGTCCT
This sequence comes from Durusdinium trenchii, assembly GCA_963970005.1. NCBI lineage: Eukaryota > Dinophyceae > Suessiales > Symbiodiniaceae > Durusdinium > Durusdinium trenchii. Next base: position 95,222 of record CAXAMN010007113.1, read on the forward strand.
GCTGATGCTGATGCTGACCTTGAGAATTGGTAGCATGCTTGGAATTGTGTTCTGGATTGTAACCAGTTTATGCTGCCAAGAAGGGATCTGAAGGCTGTGTGCATGTCCTTGTCACACTTGTCCTCATCCTTCAAACCTTTTGGAATAAAAATCTCAGTCAATTCTTGAACACAAAGGGATTGCTCTACTGAGATATATTCCTTCTTCTTGGTCTTCTCTTGCATCTTCCAAGAAACACGTTGTCCAGTAAACATCAGGTCATTAGTGTCCTCATGTCCAATCTTAAACTGTGACTTCACAATCTCCTTGAACTGTTTCAAAAAGATATCATTACCTGTCACAAAAAGATCATCAACATGTAAACAACACATACCTATAGGTGACCTATTCTTAGAATTACTGCCATGCACAGGGTCCATAAAATGCTCAAGCAACTCTTCCACAACTTCAGGTGTAAGCTGAGGCGTTTGTGTGTAAGCTGAGGCGTTTGTGTTACAGTATACGTATGTTCTGCAGGAGGAAAAAGACTGACAAGCGTTTCAGCTTCTTCCTCTAACGTCACTGCATTCTTCTCGTTTCTGATATCCTTGTTTGTCTCGAGAAGCCACCAAACACCCTTACGCTTAACTATTGAAGTCCGAAAACAAAAGCGCGAACGCGAATACGTAGGTTCGGGAGTGCGAAGAGCTTTAGCGCGATAAGCGACTTGAGCATGGCCATTTGCATATTGGTGCCAACCTGCCTTGTGCTCTACAGAGTCAAGGAAATTCTGGAGTTCCTGATCTACCACAGGAGTCCATTTTCCATCCTCTGCCTTAAGCAGGCTACGCGTCACCGTCTTCTCCGACCTATTTCCGTAACACACCGAAAACAGACGTTCTTCACAGAGAAAAGACCTACGAACTTCCTCCGCTGTGTCGTGGAATTCGTTTGGCGGCGCACCTGCTACATAGAAGGATACCGGTTCCGGTTCGGCTGGCATCTCCTCTGATGAGTAGTTCACAGCCTTAGGAACCCTCAGTAGCAAACGTACGTGCACCGATCGGCTCGAGTCGGAACTAATCCGAGTGAGTGCAAAAACTTGTCGAGTCGATTCCACCAGCGACGAGGCGCATCACTCAATCCGTACACTGAACGGGTGCACAATCCGACAAGATACGGAGGCAATCCGATGTCGGTCGGAAGTTGAACGTGAATAACGCGTCGCTCGAGGTCGTAAAGTTCCCCCTGAAGAAAGGCAGTTTTCAAGTCGATGTGCAACAGGTCCCAAAAAGAAGAGGCTGCATGCTGACATGCTACGCGAAAACCATACCTGGTCGCGGTTGGCGAGTCCGTCTGGAGGTCCCATTTCTGGGCATCTTGGAAGCCTCGACAGACCCATCTGGCCTTAAACTTCTTAAAGTTACCATCTTTGTCAATCTTGATAGTCAGGACCCATCGACCGGTAACATAGTTATCGATCTTGTGCTTTCTTCGGTCTCGATACTTCATCGCAGTAAAGTCTAAAAAGCTGCGAAACTCCTCTAGTTTAGCTTGCTTGATCTCCTTCGCATACTTCCGGAGCACTTCCGGAGTAATCACACTCTCTGCCTTTGGCGTCTTCTTAGCCATTGTCTTCGCAAGATACTGGCAGAACTGTGAAAAACCTTTCGGATCATACGAGTTAAAACTCGGAGGAGCTTGGTTCGGACCTATGACACAAAAATCCATATCGTCAAAACTAACAAAAAGATTTTTCTCATCGTCCAGATCCTTGTCTGGATCCTTCTCCAAACCTTTCACATCTTCTTCATCAAAAATAGGTTCTGAATCTGTTTCATTTGTATCAATCGTCTCATTGTCATCGTCTTCGACTGTGCTCGTAGGCACGGGAATGTCGGCTGCTTGTGGCTGATTCGAACTTGATGCTGTCGGATTCTCCGAATGTCCAGGAAAGAAACTTCTTGGCACTGACTTCGGAGGTGCCGGAATAGGTTCGTCATGTCCCGGTAACTGAACCTTAGAACGTTTAACCTGAAACTTCACCTTGGCCTTTGGCAAAGCATCAGTTGAGTCCACAGAAAGCTTTCTCATGTGCTTGCTGTGACGTTCACGATTCTCCGGAACATATGGTTCTGGCTCCGGCGTGTTCGAATCTGGCGACGGTACGAACGGATGAACGGGATCCGTATCACTCGGAAACCCTATCGGTGGTTGACCCGGATCATCTGGCGGACGGGATTCACTCGTAATCTCCGGCATTGCCTCTTCCGGATCGCTCGATGGATATCCGAGTTGCTCCAAAGGAACATCGGGATTTCCGAACTGATTCGGACCAGTTACGGAACCTGTCGGAGGTGGTCCCGGAGGTTGTCCACCCTGGTGATCATCAGGGTTGCCACCCGGTCCATCACCAGGCGGATACATATCTTCATCATCTGGATCAAAATACTGCTGTTCCCCCGAGACGGGAATCGGCTCATAAGCCATATCATCATCCATCGGTGGTCCGTAGTCTGGAGGTTGATCCTTTGGATCCTCTAGAGCTACTTCATCAGGAGTCACAATGCGCTTCACGGCGCCTGTCGTCTCTGCTTCGTAAACTATCATACTCCAATGATCTACCAAAAACTGTTCATGATGAGGAGACAGTTGTGACACAAACATAAAGAAAACCTGATGGTATTTTCCTGGCTTCCACATAATCAACACTGCATCATCCTCAGAGTTGAAGAGAGGATGCACTCTACCAAAAGTACCACGATAGACCTTACATCTCTCAAAATACATCTGTGGCAAGGTTCTTCGTCTAATCTCCTTCAGGCCTGGAATCAATGACACAATTCGAGAATCAGAGGATGTTGTCACATCAAACTCTGATCTCTGAGGTAGTGCATCTACCTGCCTCAAGGTTCTGATCAGTTCAGTAGTAGTGAACCTTTGTGGTAGTATGTGTCGAAGTGGAACCGGAATTTCCGTCGTCTCTTCCGTTCTTACGGAATTCAACAAAATTGACTGATGAGCTTCTCTCTCTAACAAGAGAGCTGTTCCACACAAACTTCCAGAGTCAAAGTTCTCCAGAAGATCTTCAATAAGGAAACTTTGACGTGTATCTGAAGTCTCACTATAAGGAAGAAAACGATTCATCTCAACCAAAAATGAGAACGGAAACTTCTTCCAGTCAGGATCCTTGAAGTACTGGTTGCTTCTAGTGGCTTGCACTGTTTTAGCTTGAAAAGAACAGTCACCAATACCTTTCCATCCTTGGCAGGATGCATAGGAATGGAAGACTGTCACGTAACTCATTCCCTTCGGACAATAACAAAAACAATTCATATTCACATCAAAGTTAAAAATCGGATCCTTCAACGAAGAAATGAACTTCTGCAAAAACAAACAAAACGTGTTTCCTTTGGGAACAGTCACAAACACATGTTTCTTCCTTCTCAACTGCCACTCAATCACATTACAACATAGCAACCAAATAGAAGCTCTGTTCTGTTTGGGAGAAGGGTTGTTGATCACTATACAGTGGGGCTGCAATCTCTCCAGTTGCTGCCAAATACCATCTTGACCCTTCATAGTGGAAAAGTTGTATCCTGCCTTGAAATCCATAGGAGATGCAACTTTAACACCATTCTTTGAAAGGAACCAAGATAATCCACTGTTTCCATGAAGTAACTCAACAACATCAGGATGATCATCATTACAGAAGAAAAAAGGACTGTTCCCCAAATTCGACATCAACATACAGTTCGTGATCTTCACGTAAGTTCTCCGGATTCTCATCGTCTAATGCCGGTATGGAAACATCATGCCACTCATCGTGATCGCGTCTAACCTTTGACTGATTCACACGTATCACTGCCTTACCAGTATTGGCTTGGACCATAGCTCCTTCTTGTCCAAGTACTGTGGCACGAACCCAACGTCCTTTATCCTTGAACTTTGATGAATCCTGAGTCCAAACAAAAACCTTCTCTCCTTGGAAATAAGGACCGTCACTTGGCATAGTCCTTCTTGCAAGATCTGCTCGAAGGTCCTGAGCTTGTCGTGCTTCTTGATGAGCTCTCAAAGCCCCACGTTGTAGTTCCAAATTTGTACGATCTTGTGCGGCGGCATTAGCTGACAATTGCTCAGGGCTTGCGGTCTCAAGGTCAAAAAGATCTGGTGGACGTCTTCCAGTTGCTATCTCTATTGGTGAATATCCACTGATAGTCAACTGACAATTTCTTGCCAAACTACCTTCTTGACCACTTCTCTGACCGTAACACTACGAAAACGTGGGTCATCCAGATCTACCTTCATAACATGCCACATACGTTTGAACAAACGTACAGCTGTCTCTGCTCGGTTCGGCCAAGGAGTTCTTGGCCCACAAGGACATTGTTGTATACCATGGAACCTGTAGTATTCAACAAAAGCATCGGTGAAAAAGGTTTCGTCTCCTACGATGGCCTTCGGAACACAGTTGTTCTCATCAGACCACTGCCTCAATGCTTGGATGGTGGTTTGATCTATGAGGTCTTTCTGTGCCGTAGCCCAGAGAAGATTTGTGGCACCATCAAGAACAAGTAAGATGATATACTTGTTCTTGTGAAGTTCAACCTCACAATGATCAGCAAAAACAACATCACCAAAACATGAAGCTCTAATACCGGAGACTCTGGCTCGTGGCGGAGGTGCCACTGAAGTGTTACAAACACGGCAGTTCCTGACAACTGATTCATACTTCTCTAAAACAGAGTCAGGAAGCTTCAACATAGAAACACGTCTACGAAACTGAGTAGGACTCATATGGTAGTGCTTCACATGAAGCTTATAAAGCTCTACCTTGTCCTCCAGTCTCTGTAACATCTTCCTATATGCCGGTGTCATTGCAACAACTTCACTACCAGGTAATGGGATTGAAATCCGCCTAGGCTCAAGAGCGCCATCACCTGGTTCAAGTGGTTCATGTTTATCACTTGATGGTCCTTTTGATGCTTTAGGAATTTCTACAAGTTCACCTTCTGGCCTCTCAGGTGGTTCTGAGGGAGCATACTCCTCAAGATCATCACCCTTTAAATCATTCTGAGGCTCAGATGGTTTCGACTTGTGTCCTTTCCAAAATGGATCAAAACCCTTGGAAGTATACCGAAACTTTGGCGGCACGGGCTTTTCCGCGGCACTTGATGGTGCACCTTCCTTCTCTGACGAGAAGCCTGGTTCCCTGTCCTTTGCAATGGGAACCTTCTCTGAGGAGGAGCGCACCACTGCATCGGGATCACCAATGCCACGGTGCTCAATGCCAGCCTTCCTGATCTTTAGATCTGGAATTTTGGCATCTGGCTTGAACTTAAAAATTGTTCTACCACGCCATTCATAGCCAATTTGTAGGTCCTTCCATTTTGCCTTGCGCCAATCATCTAGCTTCTTGATTTCTTCTCCACCTTCTTTCTTCTTGATGATTGTCAGTCGCAAGTCTTCCAGTAAGTCAGTGTCTACAGGACAGGACTTAGTTGCTGGAAAAAGAATCTTTCTATAATCCTTGTGGTGACGTATCAGTTCTCTCTTGTGAACATCTACTTCCCAGTAGTCAACCACAGGATATGCATGTTCAGCTACATCTTCATCACTATTGTGTTCAACAGAAATATGACCATATTCATAGTGAGTGAAGTGAGAGTAAAAACTCTTCTCGCGCCGAGTCTGAAAATTCACGTCAGACAGATACCATGCAATATCTTGGAAGTCCAAGACAAGATGAGTACTGGCTGCAACCTTCAACTCCAAATATTTGATACCAAGAGGCACCGATGTCAGATAAGCATGTTGAGGTGTCAGCCTGAGTTCAAAGCCTAAGTTCCTCATCTGTGTCAAGCTCATAAGCAAAGGGACTTCTCCTTCTTCCACTATGTCGAACTCTGTATGGTGGATCGTCCATGCACGATCATACATGTAAATCACCAGTTTCTGAGAGCAAGTAGCCTTCTGGGAATTGGCAAAGTAAAACTTGCTCTTGGTAGCCTCAAAAGAGTACCATAATCCACAATCTGGGTGATTGTCGACATAGTTGCAAAAATGGTCGACTGCTCGCCTTGATCCCATAGCTCTAGTGCATCCAATGTCCAGGATTGCAATAGTCGGCGGGAAGCGATTCTCAGTCAAAAATGAAATGGCCTGCATCTCCTTCACTTCTTCCTCAGCGCTCATAAGCGCAAAGCCATCAGGAGCCTTTGTGAGCATCTCCTTTGACAAAGAGTACCTCACCGGGGCACTCATGCCATTGAAGATCTTCTCACCATTGTTGACCGCGCAGTCAGCTTCATCTTGACATGAGGTCATCATGCCTGACAGCAAGTTCACCTCACTGTCATGGACTTCAGCTGCTGCTGTCACACAATGTGCAAAGAAACCTTGTTGACCTCCTGATGCTTGTGAAGATCTTGAAGGTGCAGGTAAAGAACGTGGCTGTTGTTGATTTGCATAGTTTGCATCTTGTTTGCCATCTCCTTTATCTTTTCCTTTTCCTTTCTTGCCTTTTCTCTTGCCTTTTCCTTTTCCTTTGTGGGAAAACCATGCTTCTTCAAGCTGTTGCCAAAAGTCATTGGCATCATCATATTCTCCTTGAAGATAGTCATTCATATCTTCGGCAAGAATGGCATCATATGCTACTTGGTTTGACTCCCAAGTGTCCTCATAAGGATTCTCTTCATAATACTCATCTGGAAAAGTTGTCTGTTGCTCATCAGCAAAATGGCCTTTACCTCGTCTCTTTCCTTTTCCTTTTCCACGAGGTCTGAAAAATCTGCGGCCCTTTATCTTTTCCTTTTCTTCTTCCTTTTCCTTTGCCTTTTCTGGCTCTTCTTCCTTGGAATCTCCTTTGGAACCACGAGAAGTTTTGATCATCATATACCCAAAAGACATCGTCCAGGGCATCTAAAAATCCTTCAGTTCCATCTTCTTCATCTTCGGCCCAATAGCCAAATGTACCATCGAGTTCTCCTTCGTCTAGTACGAGAAATGATCTTCTACCTCCAGCACCTGTCGGCTGCATCAAAGGATTGTCTACTGAAGTCTTTGTTGTGCAGAACATCTCAATGAATACTGTCCTCAACTCTGTTGTGGTGTATTGCTGCAGGACCCTGCCACGATGAGTCATCAAAGAAGTCAAAGTGTTTCGCTGGTCCTGAGACAAATCTGCAAGTGACAGCATGAGTAAGGCAATCAGATTTTCTCCTAGAGGAAATTCGTTCTGATGAAAAGTCCTCATATTGCCATTGATGGTCTGCATGATTTCCTGAATACTTTCTGCCGTTGGTGCTACTCCAGTCAACGCTGCATCTGCCTGCATCTGAGCTAGGACTTGAGGATGTGCTTGTGTGACTGGCTCTAACATGTCCATCCAACTGCTCATAAGCCTTTGGAGTAAAATCTGAAATCTTGTCATCCATTTCATCATGTCAGCTGATCCTCGATTGAAGCGCACGAATTGCATAAATCTATACAGGAATACATTGGTTGATCCTTTCACGAAATATGGTCGTAGTACTCGTTTGAAATATTCTACGCCGGCTCCTGGTGGATCATTTGCCTTCAATGCATCTCTGTCTAAAACACGCTTGTATACAGCTGCTTCTCCTTCTAATCTGTTTCTCAATGCTGGTCCTCTCTTCTCATCTTCCAGCTCGGTGATATCACACCAATCGTCTATGGCATCCTCATAGGAAAACCATGAAGTCTTTCCATCATAAGATGGGGGCACCTTTGTAGTGACCTGTGTTGTCATTGCTATTGCTGCTGGTTCTCTTCTCACATGCCTATTCACGTAGGCTGCTGGCTCATAAGCCACATCCGCATCAGGCTCTTCCCAGTCGTCTATCCAATCCATGGCTGTTTGCCCACTAGCAAGTCTATGCCTAGGAAAGGAGCTCACCTGGGTCTTCCAGGATCACTGCTCCGCTACCACTGAAAGAGTGACTAGGGCGTACACGGTAGAGGTGCAGACCGCTAGTGTCTTTTATGCGCAGAGTCTTATCCTCTTGCTCTTTGAGCCTTGAAGCAGTCAAGTATGGACACACTATATCGGCTGTTGGAGTGGAACCCTGTACAGGTAGGCTCTACTTTTCAGGGGGGGGAGGGGGGGGGTGGGGGTGTTAGACATTGATCTACCAATCTTTAGTCCCGAGCAAGCTCTCAAGCCAGTCCCTTTGCTTCGCAAAGCAAACTCAAGGTAGTCCTTACCAGGCTTCCTTTCGTGATATGTGCGGATCCCCCCCCAAAAAAGCCTTCCCATCCCACCCGGCAAAAACAAAAACATCAACGAATCATCAACGAATCACTTTAAGACCCGTCATCTCCACCACCCTTCATCTCCGCGAACCGATCAGCATGCTTGCCATGCATCTGGCTTGTTGGAGAGCACATGGCACCAGAGTTCCGCGCGGCACCAGCCCCGCGAGAGCCAGGAGCTAAAGTTGCAAATGCTCCCAGTCCTTACGACCCAAAGGTCGGCGACCCAACTTGTGGGCGAAATGGGAGGGTCGAGGACCACCCGATGGAGCACACCAAACATGGCAATAAAACTATACTCACTGAATGGATGAACTGTCGCCTGCCTATATAGATAGCTAGACTTGATGTTCTTCTGGCGTCCCCAGGAAGAACCCAGACCGCATTCAGACTTGCGGTTACTACCTGGACAAAGGACTTTTACACATAATAAGCTGTGATTCTACTCACTCCGCGTAGTGTAGTGTAGGAAGGCAGGATTGAACTTTGTAGTTGGATGCACATTGATGCAGTCATTCACCCCGATGTGCAAGTTCATCTGGTCATGGACTTGGACACCGGTTTTATGAAAACGATATGCCCTTTCCACAAAGAAACAATGCCACCGTACTGCAGAAACACTCTTCCATGGACTCTTCCACCTTCTTTGTGTTTCTACTTCCAGCTGCAAAAATCAATTCACAGAGTCAGCATCTCAGTCGAAGTTGAATCTCCAATTCCATTCCCTGCCAATCTGGCGAGGAGCTCATAATGCTGCAATGGGCACACCAGCCCCAGAAAAATATTGGCCACTTCCACCTAATTGAAACATTTTTTTGAGCGGGCGACCGATGCATCTTTGCCCGTACTAGTGAGATATTACGAGTGAGATGATGAGAGGCGAGGGAGGCCGGACTCAGGAGGCAAACTGGTGAAAGTAATTGAACGATCTAGAATCTAGAATCTAGCAATGTTTCCGTGTGTTTCCGTTCAACGTGCATGGCAGCTTTGTGATTGATGGACTGGATGGAACCTTGGTCAACATCTCTCAGTTTGGGGTGTGCAAACCTATACTGTGCTTCTCTACCAATTTCTACAAATTCAAAGTTCTAGGGGTTTGGTGTCGGTGTTAGGTTTGCTTGGCATGCTTGGTGACGGTTCGTTTCTTCGTCCGCTCTTGCGAGAGCAAGGTCTAGACATCCTCCAGTCACCTGACCGTGAGTCCCATCCGAGCAATCCAGTCACCTCCCTTTCCGTTCGCCGGATATCGTAAGACTGCAAGACAGTTTACAAATATATAGAGCAGAGATAATTCTGAACCGGATGTCCGGACCAAGGGCAGGATTGGGCGATTTCGCGGCCCTCATTGCCACACACCACGTATGGGTATGGGTTTCACCACGGTAGGGCTGGCACTCTGTATTGGCCAGGTCCCGGCCGTATGTGCTGTAGAGCAGGCTCGTATACGGTCCTGGGATCCTTAGGATTGGCACCCTGGAAGACAATGCCATGGAACCCGAAAGCCATGACTGGTAGAAGAACAGCGTCGGACCATGGGACCATGGTTCTTCAGGGTCTATGTTCGTTTTGGATGAAACAATCCGGATCCCAAATCCTGCCACCGGGGCACGTACGCAGGGATACTCTGCACCGCCTTCGCAGCATCCGACTTCACCACGTCCTCGTTGACGCCCGCCGCACGCGCTGTGACCTGCGGAATGGCAAACCAGTCCTCGGTGGGGACGGTCTTGGCGGGTGGTTTGGTCCTGGGCGGTAGAGGTTGGCTCTCAATCACTCCCAAATTCGATGTACGTGCGATGCATGCTTATATGCTTAAGCCCGCTCACATCCCCTATGTCGTCCTTAGCAATTTCGACTCTGAGCTTTGCTTGTGACATTTATGGCTGTGCTACTGGCTATGCTCAAAACATGTTGAAACCTCCTTTGATGTCCTTCAACACAATTTCCTGGACCAAACATGACCCAAGCATGTTCGACCCTGGAGGTGTCCCCCACCCTTCTTTCCTCCCATATTCCATCTCCTTTGATCTTACCGCCCTCCCCACCCACCTCTCCACCTACCTGCCTCTCTCCACCTACCTCTCTCCACCCCTCAGACCTTCCGCCCAGGTGCCAGGAAGAGGTATCCGCCCGCGATCCATCTCCGGCCCTCGCAAGGGAAGCCTGGACCCCCGCTCTCCGTGACCATGTCCATCTCCACCTCCAAGGTCCCGCGTCGGGGACCCGCGGAATCCGAGGCCGAATCTGTGCGGCGGCTGGAGATGTGTTTGGCCAGGAATATCAGGTTGAAGATGATTAAGAGTTCAAGAAATCGTTTCCTTCTCTCTGGCGCGCGCGCGCTCTCTCTCTCTCTCTCTCTTTCTCTGTCTCTCTCATTGCAAGAAAGGTACTTTTTCCATTGAAGGATCTTCTTTGAGGGGACGAATCAACTCCACTGTGTCCGACTGCATCCCCCCCTGCGTCCCCACCTGCGTCGTCCCATTGATGACGTTCCTTAAGGCCGCCCGTAGGAAGCTCGCTTGTTCTCCTGCGCCGGCGTTCGATCCAGCCCAGTCGTGCATCGGTGGAAGCTGCGGTGATCCGGTGCTGTTTTCTGGGTGTTCCGGCTGCCCGGGATTCTTTCATTCACGTTGCGAAAGCAAACGCAATGGGGTTGTCACCACACTATGTATAAAGTAGATGCTTGATTAATAGTCCCCCCAATAATGTCGATATGCAGGGTTTGATTAATCAAGAGTCTGCATTAATCCTTTCGAAAACCCTGTCTTGCCAGCTTCACCCAGTGGTTTCGTTTGATTTATCTTGTTTCCCTTCCTCTCCTTTTGGATCAGGATGTTCGAAGCTCAGCCACTGGTGAGAGACGAAGATCCTCGTCAAGAACCATCAAGGTGTTTCTCGAGGCCACAGGCGGCCCGAGGAGGCCACGGAATCTGGATATCACTCTTCACATCCAAAAGGATGATTGCAACGACACCAATGATATAGCAGCCAAAAGGATTGTAATGGATGCTAATTCGATCGATCAGCAGATCAGACGCTTCGTTTGACCTCAAACAAACTAAATTTGTTCAAACAAAGATATAAACACACATACGCACAATCACACACTCTGACAATTGTATTCAGTTAACTCTGTTCCCACGTTGAGAAGGAAGGTGAAGGAACGGAAAGGCGCATGGGTCCGCAACAAAGTATTGTTGAACATCCTGTTGAAATGCACTCGCAAGCGGTCAGCGCGCGGCAGCTGGAAGCGGCAGAGGGAAATGGTTTGTGGGAAGTATCATGAACCAAAGTGGAATCATACGCCAGACTGATCAGGCCTGGTTTCACTGCCAATTGCAAGCGTCTTCGTTGGCAGGAGACTTGCAATGGCACTCCTGCCCCCTGCATTTAAAATCTTAGTTACAGAGGTTAGAGGTGGAACCCTTAGATACAGGGGGTGACACACACAAACCGCCAATATTGGCGCTGCGAAAAACTAATAGCCACCTAAAAAGCCTTAGAAAGACAGACAAAGCAAACAAAACAACAGCAGACTAAGAGGGCAAGAAAGAAAGATAGGGGTAGTTACGAGGCCCACTTAGTTAAATGAAAGTAGAGCGCGAGCGGGACATTTGTCTTAAACCGCCCGGGTAGCTAGCAATAGGCTAGGAGAAACAGAAGGAAAGGCACCAACACACAAGTGTGTTGAGTGCGATTTCCTTCTGTTTCCCGAGTAGCGGGTGGGGCAGCAACGGAGGCCCAGGGGTAGGGAGGGGGAAAAAAGTGCACGTTTAATTCGTCCGGCCCGTGAATACTTAGCAGCACATGCACATGTGAATACTTAGCCGTCAAACATCTCAAAAAAGCAAGTGTTGCAAAACTGTCAGTTCCCGTGGTGAGGCCCGGCGGCCGTTGTGGCAGTTAATTCGGTGGTTGTGGCGGTGACTTCCAGTGAATTTCCTGTGAAAAGTGGTGAGGTCAGTTAGTGCTTGCACGATGAGACAGCGCCCCAATGATGGGGATCACACTCAGCACCCGAGTGGGACGGCTGAGCGAAACACACTCTGACAATTGTATTCAGTTAACTCTGTTCCCACTTTGAGAAGGAAGGTGAAGGAACGGAAAAGTGCATGGGTCCGCAACAAAGTATTGTTGAACATCCTGTTGAAATGCACTCGCAAGCGGTCAGCGCGCGGCAGCTGGAAGCGGCAGAGGGAAATGGTTTGTGGGAAGTATCATGAACCACCGTGGAATCAAACAAAGGAGATTGGAACAGCGTGGGCAAAAGTTCAAAAAATCGCAGGTACGCCAGACTGATCAGGTCTGGTTTCACTGCCAATTGCAAGCGTCTTCGTTGGCAGGAGACTTGCAATGGCACTCCTGCCCCCTGCATTTAAAATCTTAGTTACAGAGGTTAGAGGTGGAACCCTTAGATACAGTGGGTGACACACACACACACACACCCTCGGCTGTGGAGGATCATCCACTCCAAGGATCACAAACATCTCTGGGCGCCATTGGTGCAGAAGTCCCTTGGCCTGCAGCTCCTGAGTGCCAGAATGTGCCCGACCCGGGGCGCGGACCCCTGCTGAACCGCCCACATCGGCTTCCCAAGTCCCTGCGGGGCGTCCCGAAAAGGCTGCGAACACATTGGAAGAGTGGGGCGGGGCTCCGGATTGAGCGGCACCCCCAAGTGAAAAGGCATCCCAAGAACATCCAAAAAGCAAGCCATCCCCAAGACCTCCAAGAAACGGATCGTTTGCTTGTGGGAGTCCAGGAAAGACGAGATTTCAAAACATTTGAAGCACGGTCCGGCTACGTGATCCCTGTCCAGATATTTTCCTTTACCAGGGTGGTACCACAGGACATGACCAAAACATCGTCGTTTCCCGGACCTCTGGGCTTTGCATTGGGTCTTCCATCAGACCACGATTGTGACCTGTGCCATGCACGACGAACTGCTCACCGGCCGTCCGTCCGGACGACCCGGTTTGCACGTCCCGGTGGCCGCATGTGCCGCAGGCGGGCCAGTCATCTCCAGGAAGTCAGAGACCTGGAGATGTACAGAGCAAAGAGGTGAACTATACATGACTATACTATATATATATATATATCGAGTAGAAGTAGAATCGGCCCTGGCGACTTTCCATGTGAAAATCGCGGGGTTGGGGTGGGGTGGCTGCATGCTTTGTGAGAGCAAATATGTGTTTTCCCTCTTGAACAGAAGAGCTTCCGGACCCAGCCAGATTTTGCACTTGTTTGGATACAAACTGGCCAGGACATCGAACAAACTGAGAACATGAGGACATAAACATACCTGGTCGAGGAGGCTTTGTTTTTCTGAGGTTCGTTTTGTTCTACCGATAGCTTGTTCACTTTGGAGCTTGATGTATCTTCCCAGCTCTTCCGGAAACAATGTGAATAGAAAGCTACAAGAGGCTCTAAAAAGGGCGGATACCAACCGAATCGATGCCTGAGATGAGAATCTTCCATTCATCAAGACCATAGGTCCTTTTGGCTAGTGCCTGTGAGCCAATCATGACTCCAAGCATGGTCCCAACCTCAAAAGTTGAAAAGCACAGCTTTGCAGTTCCTCGGGTTCAAGGAAACAGATCCAAGGGAAGATCGTGAATCTGCAAAAAACAACAACAAACGACATCAGCAAATTCTTTTGGTATCTTTATCTTTCTAACCCATCGGGTCATCTACTTCAAGGACTGTATTCTGTTGGCATGCAACGCATAGCATCAGCCCGTGTTTCCTAATGTTGTTGACCAGGGTCCTCTCTTTCCCCACCTGTTCATCTTGGGCTACCCCAACAAGCGCCTTCACCACATACATGGGGAAGAACATCTCATGGACCAAGGCAGTTGATGCTGCTCCGAACGTTCCAGTCATCTCCGTTGACTCTGCAGCGCAGCATGTTCCGCAGATGCGATCGAAGCCCATGGTGGAAAAGCCGCTGAAACGGAGCGTTGAACGGAGACCACTGAGCCAAACTCACCCCCAAACGCGAGACATGGGACTGCCATCGGACTGCCGATCAGTTGGGTGACCCGTGAAAGGGGTGGGACCCGTGAAAGGGAAGGTCCGCGCTCCTTCGCCCACACGACGGGAGAACCCAACGGGAGAACCCTATGTTTGGCCATGTTCTGCAGAAGTTGGGGTGAATTGGGTGCACTTGGGGTGAATGGGAGGCATCAGCAAGTCAGCAAAGTTCAAGAAAGTTGAGCATGGAGATGCTCAAATGGCACAACACATGCATTTGACGACAAATACAGGACATTCTCGAAAGCCACCCTGTGAGCTTCCAATCCGTCTTTCCTCGAATCCGTCACGTCACTTTTTCACTTGATGGTTCGAGCATCATCGGTTTCATCGAGCAGCAGCCACCCTGCATGAACGGATCTCTCGTGCCCCGCGGAGAAAAAATCAATCGACGTCTTTTCCAGTGGCCTTCGACGTCTTTTTCAATGACAGAATCGACGGAAGTCATGGGATGGTGAACACCCCAGCAGGATTTTAGACACCACCCAAGCAATTACACTCAGACTCACTGACATGGACGTGGACCATTTATGACAATGGGATCTTGGAAGACCTTTTCCTTGAAGAAGTGGAGTTCCACTTCCATGCTAGTCACGCAGTAGAAAGACCCCCAAAACTAGACTGGATGCAGCTGCCGTGCCCAATTCCACACTTCAGGGGCTTACACCTTCAGCAGTCACTTCCCGTGCCTCACCTCCCTTCAGGAGCAGGCACAGGCGCAGCTTGATGGCGCAGCAAGCGCATTGCGCGAAAAACGCGGTGGGGTCTAGACTCCCACCTGCAAAATTGGCACACGTGAAGGTGCGGAATATCGGCTCCCTTTTAATCCGCTCCCAGAACCATGAGTTGTTGATTTTTGAGTTTTTTTTGGGATGGCGTGGATGTGAAACAAGGAGATTGACTGAACAATTTCTGGTGTGCCCTCCATCCCATCCATACCCCTTTGACCCCCGTTCACTTCGAATTCGACTTCAGCAGCAGATCGCTCGGTGCGTCGCGGTCGGTCCGGTCCGGTCGGGTCGGGTCCTCCGGCGGGATCTCGAGTTGGCTTCGTTGGTTCAGTCGACTTAAGACCTAAATCCATCCCAGAGGTAATGGAGATGATGAGACGAATCCAACAGCCACAAGACTAGGGGGCCTACCATGCTTTACTAGTATCCAGGGATCCAGTCGCACCTTCTCAGAAGGTGATTGGAGGCACTGTTATGTAGGTTTTGAGGGTTCAAGCACCTCCTGAGAAGGTACGACAGGATCCGCCAGTATGGCCATCCCCTGCTCACGTATTCCAGGCAGATATCTGAACTCTGCTCCTTTCTCATGAAACCCGATACCTGGATCCTTAGCTGTCTTTTGCACTCTGTCTGTGGTTGCTCTGCCTTATAAAGTCGCGGGGGATCAACGCGAAGGTTCCATGTGCCTGGCATACGGGTGCCCATCAAGCCAGACCCACCTCGGTTCACTCTGCCGGCTATCTGGCACCTGGCACCTCAAACAGCAAAGGTGTCGAAGAGCGGCAGTATGTTTTCCTTGGTGTGCCAGAAAAGGCGCCAAGTACCAACATTTGCCGCTGGTGGAGTCCGTTGCAACATGAAATTGAACTCATGATTTTAAGATCCAGCTGTCTGTATGTATATGTATACATATTGTATTTGCGCATATATATATATGGATAGATAGATGGATAGATAGATAGATAGATAGATAGCCAACAACATGGAATTTAATGTTCAATTCATTGTTTCAACATCCAACTCTAGCTATATGCATAAATAAGTAATATATAATAAATAATATAGAGAGAGAGACAGCCAGCAAATCCTGCCAATACGCAGCAAAGTTTCGACAGGCTTCCGGCAAAAACCCAGTGGTTGGATTTAAACATATGATTTAAAACATTACGCTGTGTCTACACTACTGTATACCACACTTGGACCAAAAACAATCTCCATGTTTCTTGCCTAGGGGCCGCTTAGGGGCCTGGAGAAAGAGGGAAGAACACACACAACCAAGAAAACAGGAACCCACCACCGGTGTGGACCTTTTTCCCTTCACACACCGCATGTAAACCGCCCAAGTCCACTCCACCGACTCCAGGCCACGTGCCCATTCAACATGGCAGAATCGATGGGCAAATCGCCCCGGTCGTTGGCGCGGATCTGGGCTGGACGGGCCAAACCCGGGCCAAACCGGGAAACCCAATGTCTGGGGGACCCGGTTTCTCTCCTAGGCACCACCTTTCCAAAGATCTGGGCAGATCTGGCAACGGGTCCTTCAACCGGGGGAGGCCAACATGAACAGCATAGACGACCTACAGGTGAAGCTTCACCTCCAGGTTCGGCTCCGAGTTCCGAGCCACAGCCCTCGTGTAGCAACGGAGACGGAGCCCGGCGGCCTCTATGACTTGGTCGTTGTTCATCATGTTCTCGTGCGTGTTTTCCGGCGCACCGGAAAGGGCGACCAAAGTAGATAAACACGACCCACATGGAGAAAGTATTGATGACACCTGTGGTCAGGTGTAAAAGGTGCCATGGAAAACTATTGAAAATTATGGAAACTATACTAACCCAACTTCACCTCGCTTGGACCAAACGGACAACATCTGGTAGAACACATTCCTTTAAATACTGGCTTGGAGTGCCAAATCCCAACGATATCCATAGCTGGAGCTTATTGGTAGTAGACCATGCAAACCGGGCACCATATGGCACAAACCACGCCATTCGCCACGCGCCACGCGCCACTCGCATCGCGGCGCGCCTCCGCGCCGTGCTCCAGGAAGAGCCGCGCCAGCTGCTCGTCCCCCACGAACGCGGCGCATCCCAAGGCCGTGAGGCCTGGCGCCGCACGGGGCAGCACATGTTGCAATTGAACAGAAACTGGACATGTTACAATGTTGAAGCATCCAGGGTAGGAGGTGGTTTAATGACCAGTCAACGTTTTTAGAATTTTGTAGATCTATATAGAAGTGAAGATCAGGCAACTACAAAAAGATACGGTGTGAGTCGATGTTCTTGTAAAACCTGAAAGCTCTGCAGGATTTTTGGGAAGCAACAAACACACGAATTGAAGATCCTTTTGCTCCTTGTCACTGTCTTACTAGATCAACTCATGCCCAGTTGTATACAGTGTCACGACTAGCTCACCCGTTTCCACGCCCAGAGTGTCGTCCGAAGGTGAGTTGGAACCAAATCCCGATGGGAATACATATTATCATTAACCTATATTAATAACATGAAGACTGGACCTATACATTAACTTCAATGTATTGTAAAATGAAACGTATATACATTGACCTCTGAAACACCCCAACTGGTCTGTCGATATGGCAGTCCCAAGACTAGTCGTGATTGGGATTGATTGATACAGCCAGAGTGGAGTCACTGGATTTGCTGAATTCTCGAACCGGGAAACAATTACAGTAATAACTATATCTAAAATAATGTAAAGTCAGGATTATTAAATCACCCCTAGTTAACCCGAGCCCACAAAGCCGCCGGAAATTGCCCAAATTAAAAGTAGTATTGGTTGTTGCTACTAACTATTGCTGCTGCTGCTGCTGCTGCTCCTACTACTACTACCACCACCCTACCTACCTACCTACCTACCTACCAAAAAACAACCATTTGACAAGCTCACAAAGGGTACCCCTCACAAGGGCCGGTCCCCCATCAATAATCTGCACTACTACCCCCTATTAATTTGATCCTGTGTCCCTGGCCTTTTCTTGTGCTTGTTTAAACATAATGTGACTACTATTGCCACTACTGCTGCTGCTACTGCGACTACCACTACCACTACTGCTGCTGCTACTGCGATTACCACTACCACTACTACTGCTGCTGTTGCTCCCTACTACTACTACTACCACCACTACCACTACTACCACTACTACTACTACGACTACTACGACTACTACCACTACTACGACTACTACCACTACGACCACTACGACCACTATACGACCACTACGACCACCACCACCACCACCACCACCACCACCACCACGACCACGACCACGACCACGACCACGACCACGACCACGACGACGACGACTACTACCTACCTACCTACCTACCTACCTACCTACCTACGTACGTACGTACGTACTTACTTACTTACTTACTTACTTACTTACTTACTTACTTACTTACTT